>JANHJO010003564.1:55431-68455 GCA_032468235.1 Pseudoxyrhopus heterurus | reverse complement strand
GCTTTCGGGGGAATCTGTGCCCCCCAAAAAGGGTGCAGAAGTACCTACCCCCCACAGTAACCGGCAAACCTGTACTGCACATGCGCCGCGCATGGTGCAATGCGCAGTACAGGCCTTCCGGGGGCTCTGAGGGCACCCACCATTATCAGGAGCCAGTGACTGGACTGGCGGCGGGATGGTTTGGGCCGCTGGGACAGCTTGGCCCGTCGGCTCACTAAGTGACTGAGCGACCAAGCGGAGCCACCGGGACTGGTGGCAGGATGCCTTGGGCCGATGGACGGCTTTGAGCGACCGGAAGACTGGAGGTGGACAGCTTGGCCCGCTAACATGACTTTGCCCGGGGTGACCGAGTGGCAGTGGAGGAGCCAGCAGGACGACGTTATGCCGGCTGGGCTCGAGTGGCAACAGGTGAGGGAGCGCCGCGGCCACCGGGACCACCAGGGCGAATAATGGAGATAATGGGGAATGGGGATAATGGGGAATGATGTCCAATAATGTATAAAAAGGGAGAACCACAAGTTCCTCAATCTTTTATACCGGAACCTATAGAACAGTTTTGATTTGAACAGCTAAAGAGTTCTCCTGTCTTTACCCCATCAGCCTCTCCATGGTAAAAGAGGGGTATGGAGAAAAGATGAATTTGAGGACTGGAATATTCTCCCTGAGACTTCAAGTTAAGCCACAGGGGAAGAAGTGACTCATTTAGAAGCTCTTATAGTTTGTACTTTTGAGTCAGGAAATGTAAGCTCTGGTAACACCTCTCAAAATAGCAGCTCAGGTGTAATAATGAAAGCAACAGATTCTATGCTCAAAAACCGATATCTTACCCACTGTTACTTCTACAGTGTAGATTAATTCTTGCACAACAAACGTTTTGATCGTTACACTATTTAGTTCAGGTGTCTCCAACCTTGGTAATTTTTAAGACTTATGGACTTCAACCCAGAATTCCTCAGTCAGCATGTCTGGCAGAGGAATTCTGGGAGTTGAAGTCCATAAGTCTTAAAAATTACCAAGGTTGGAGAACCCTGATTTAGTTGGTTATTTCATTGGGTTGTTTTTTTTTAAATGCCTTTCAAAGGCGAAAAGACTTATACCAGCTGAAGAGAAAGCAGAGTATGTTTGACCCTACAGACTTGATGCCTCTGCTGTTGTCAGACAGCTGCCAATCTCATTGGCACCATTTCTATATAGCAAAACTTTGTAGTTTTGACCTCTTTCCTGAATATTTATGCCAATTAACCCTGGAGAAGGCCAAATCAATAGTACAAGAGAGAATCAGGGATACTGATCATCAAAATGATATCACCAGTGCTCTCTATTGCTAAATATGATACAGATGCCAGTCTTCTACTGCAGGGTATCTATACAATCTAGGTAAAGATAAAGTTTCCCCCTGCCCAGTTGTATCTGACTGTAGGGGCCGGTGCTCATCTCCATTTCTTAGCCAAGGGAGCTAGTGTTGTCTGAAGACAATTTCTGTGGTCATGTGGCCAGCATGACTATAAGCTGAGACACAGAGGGCATTATCTTACCTTCTCACCAAAGTGGTACCTATTTATCTACTCACATTTACATTCTTTCAAACTGCTAGGTGGGCAGGAGCTGGGGCAAGTAACAAGAGCTCACCCCTGTTGTGTGGCACTTGGGTCTTGAACACAGGCTGTCAGCTTTCCAGCTGACAAACTCAGTGTCTTTGACTACTGAGCCATCACACCCCTCTATACAATCTAGCCCAAAACCAATGTAGATGGGCCTTTTCCAGAGCCTGCTTTGATACCCTCCCATCAGCTCTACTGGTTGGAAGATTTCATGGGAGTCCTTATTTGGAGAGACTTTTCCCTTGTGGATTCAAGGAGGAAGAACTCCCAGGGTGACCTCATTCAGGGTGCTTTTTAATGATACCCCAAGATGTCCTCTGATTGCCTCAATCACTTCCAAATACGAGACCCACGCTGATAAATGTTATGCTTATTATTTTTTTAAGGGATGCTATTAACCACATACTTGCATTTCAGATGGCCAAATATCTTCACCAAGGTATACAACTGTGCAAAACTTTCAGTTAGATATGTTGTTTTATAGTCCTGTTGTTTCTTCCCCTTTCCTAATAACGAATTGTTATGTCAAACTATATTTTTTATTGATGGTCAAAGATGGTATTCAAGGTTTGAACTTAAAAAAAAATATATCTCATGGAATCGGAGAAACAGCCATTTCCAACTGATGATTTCCAGAGACATTGAAACTACAGCTCCCAGGACTTACAACCAGGAGTCAGAATTCTAGGTGCTGTAATGCCAATATATCTGAAGGTTGCAAAGCTGGGGTATATTTTGCTCAAAACTGAAGGGCTGTAGTGAAATTGTAAAAGAAGACAATAAATAGATATTCCAAATATAACCATTCTTTAAGTGGGCTCCCTTGCTCTATCACCTACAAATAGATACATATCTTGAAAATAAGGACCACACAGGTTATCCAGCTTCAATCAACCTGAAAACAACACCTTGCTTTCTAATAAAATGTATATACATATAAAAACCCTTCACCTTGTTTTCCTTGAGAGAATACGATACACGAGAATTGCATCAGAACCTGCCTCTTCAAACCTTTTAAAGGTATTAGCATCAACCCCACCAAAAAGGGTTTCTCCAATTAGAAGTAGTACATCCCATTACAGTGGTACCACGGTATTTAATGTGAATTGGTTCTGGGAGGTAGGATGGGCACTAAAAATACAAGTGCCAAACAAATCAGGTGACTTACCACATGACCTTTGTTTTGGCTGGGAAAAACTTTCTGCCTATCCTTTTTCCTATGTCAGTGACCTTCCCAACATGGCCGACTTCCTGTCCACCCTCTGTAGCCATCTGCCTCTTCCTTTTGCAGTGGACCGAATACCAAAGAAACTACAAGTACCGGGACAACTTTTTTGCACCAAAATGCATCGAGTTAATCAAGGAGAGAAGCAACCTAGAACTAAGGAGAAATTTCCTGACAGTTAGGACAATTAATCAATGGAACAACTTGCCTTCAAAAGTTGTGAATGTTCCAACGCTGGAGGTTTTTAAGAAGGCATTGGACAACCATTTGTCTGAAATGGTATAGGGTTTCCTGCCTGAGCAGGGGGTGGGGGGGTTGGACTAGAAGACCTCCAAGGTACCTTCCATCTCTGTTACTCTGTTCTGTTTGGTTCTGAGTACCAAATTTGATGAGTTTTGAAGCAGTTGAATACTGAGGTATCATTGTATTGAGAAATTCCCAAGGGTTCTCTTAGAGGGGAAGATTCTAAACCAATGTTTCTCAACCTTGGAAACTTTTAAGATATTTGGCCTTCAACTTCAAAAGCATTTCCAAGTATATCATTTAAAGTTCACCCATCATTAAAGCTAGAACTTCTTTTTTCTCTCTTATTTTTGCAATGAAAGATGTGACTTCTCACAAGCAGAATATTTCTCCGAGCTCCCATATTCTGTACTTATATGAAATTGCATCCCAGGCTTAGCCTTTTTAACGCTCTAGTTGTACAAACTCTGCAAAAGCGCACATGGCATCTGTCTTTGCTTTACACTCAAGACACTACATGTTGCTAGTCCCATTAATCAATCTTCATCTTTACATTCACATCCACAGGAGGACGGAAAAGAAAAAGAACAGCCTTTCTCTTTCGGCCTCAAGTTCCCATCTGTTCTACCTTTCGATGATTCCATTCTGCTCACTTATTTAAATCTGGCACAACTACATGTTATATCTGGGGCCTCTGATGATTGTCTCTTACTGAACCAATTCCATTCTTACTTTTCCACACTGGTTTCAGACAGGTAGTATCAAGCGATGAAACATGTAGCATCTGACAATGCTTGACTTACCTATGATTTACGTACTTGCCTCCGACATTGGGATCGGCAACAAAAGACGTCACACAAACATTATCATTGTGCTTAGCTACAAATATCTAGGATTTTCCTCTCAAACGTTCTTGGAGTACTTGGAAAGTATTGTCCTAGGTCTCCTCAGAGGCACCATAGCAGTTAGAAGCAAAATTTAGTCTTTTTTTTTTAATGAATTCTTGCTCCGTCACCTAAGATGTTTCTCAACTTAGCTCTTGCAAAGAACTTTCTGTCCAATCACCCATTTGGGATTACATTTATTAACACTTTATGTTATTATACACATTCATCTTCCTTCTGAATGTTTCCTCTTATCTCTTTGCCCTACTATCTTTGGCTGCTACTTCTGGAGAGGTATCATTTCACTTTCCCCAGAATTCACTGTGGAAGAGAGAAAGCTTTAAATCCCCCCACTTTCTCTTCCAAAAAAGGGAAGAGACTCCAAAATAGCAGGTGGCCATGGTCCTTCCATTCTCTCCTTCCCAAAAAGTCCTGAGATGTGACATTTGGGCATTCTGGAGGAAAAGAAATCCAGAAAGTACAAGCTGGTAGATGCATGAAATAATGTAAGCTGCCATGTCATTCCTAAAAGTATCGGCCTGAGTTTCCGTTCATGTTTATGCTTCGTTCTCCCTATTTTTCCCAGAAGGAATGCATCATCTTTATATCTGTTCTGTGAACCAACAGATCTTCTTTCCCTTGGCTAATTCAATCAATATCCTGACCTAGAAGAATCTTCTTCCTTTACTGCATCTATCAACACAGTGACTAATGCTCTTTGTTGACAAGACTAAAAGTAATTTGGAAAAAAAAAGATTTTATGGCCTGAAATCGGAGGTTTCATGAGGAAGGGGATCAAAATCATGGGTGCCACCAGGTACCTGAAGCCCCTCTCCCTTTTTTAATGTGCGTTTTACGTATCTCGTGCACCAAAAAGGAGCAGAGCTTCAATCACTTGAATTGCCACAACTGCCACTTCGATGCTGTTTACTCCCTCATTATGGCTCCAGCTGAAGACCATTCATTTACATCAGTGCGATGCATTTCATAAAGGATACAAAGGCACATTAACAACTCTGCATTTTTTTAAAAAAAACTTTTGCACATGCACTTGTCTGCATCCTGTTGCCTGAAAACTGGAGGCTTTGGGCTTTTGAAGTGGAATGGCCAAATGTTTTGAACAGGCAGGTCCTCCACATTTGGTAAAAATTTGCTTAGCTTATCTGGAGTGTCTGCGGATCTTTAAATAAATGAATGGCGCACCTCAATTTTCATGCAGAGCACATCCCCTGCTCTAATGCTATTCTGCATTAAAAACTCCTCTATTAATTATCTCAACAGATACCTTGCACCAAGAGTGGGAGATGTAGAAATAATCTGATTAGCTTGGCTGATGGAGCAAAAGAAAGAAATGAGATTCAAGGTCTTGGATTCTTACAAAAATATACCTGCCCATCCTTCATATTCTTATGCTGGCATCTTTCAACACTAACTCCTGTAAATTCTGACTCCAAGCCAAACTGCACAAAGGCAATATAAAGCTACCTATTCCAGCAAACCCAACCAGCTCACCTTTCCAAAGCATAAATGTCTTCCCACCCCATTAGTCACATGTGCCGAAAACAGCTATTTGTCACCGCGTTTTCATTCCAAAACCGCCACCAGCACACACAGGAAAGTCTACACTTGACTCTGAAACAGAATTATCTGGATTGATAGGGACCTTTCCTTTCTCACTCATGCCCCTTTGCTTAATCATTCTTACGGACTGATTCTCTTCCGGCTCCCATGCTTGTTGGTGATCTATGAAGTCTGCATCTGTGCATGAGTTCTTCTGGCTAAGTTGTTGAAGGGGTTGCACTATGGTTAGGTAGCCTTACTTGGAAAGGTGCCTGACAGGGGCTGCAGTCCGCAGACACCATTATTCTGAAAAATTTTCTGACAGTGAGAACAATTAATCAATGGGAAAGCTTGCTCCTAGAGTTGTGAGCTATGTTTTCAAACATAGACTGGACAACCATTTGAGTGGGATGGTATAAAGGTCTCCTGCCTTGAAGACCTCCAAAGCCTCTTCCAATCCTAGATTCTATGTATGGTCTAAGTAAGGCTCTTCCAAAGCTTTTTTTGGAACAAAACACCCCAGTGTATGGTTATGGTGGTTATGAAGAATATCTGAACACCTTAATTTGAAAGAAAGACACACGTGCGCTTTCTTCCTTTTAGATGACTGGGGTTTTGTTCTGTTTTTAAGAGCAGTTTTCCTGCCACGTAGTAATTTACAAACTCTCTTTGGAGGCAGGCACTCATTTGGAGACAAGAAAGAGGTGGCTATAAAGACAAGAATGAAAACTGTACAGGTCCGATGAGCATTTGAGTCCCACGTTGCTTTCCCAAAGAATGACAACTGCAAGCCGATCTCTTTTTTTTTTGTCCAGAAAGCAACTTAGCTTTCAGAAGAAATTCCATTGCTTCTTCCAATCTCCTGTGGCCATGTTGACAGGGGCTGGATTTTGCTTGTTGCCTGCTGTCTGTAGTGTTGGGTTCTTTCCAGCCGATGAGTCTGAGCGTCACAAGGAGAGGAGACCCACCGGGGATGCCCATTCCGCACACCAGTATCCATATACATAGAAATGAGACGCAGGTATCAAACTCATGGCTGGCATATGCACAACACTGTGTACATGGGTTGAGTTTGTATAGGCTCTGCTCTGCTGGCAACTGGAGAAGCAGGAGGAGGAGGAGGAGGATAGGAACAAAAATGAAGGTAGAGAATGAACAACATAGTCCTTGTATCTTGCCTCTTTTTTTCATTTTTATTCCATTGCTTTGTTTTCTCTCTCTCTCTCACTCTAATTCAAAAAAAAATTTCTGGGTGCAAAATGCAGGTCTGGCCCAAACCCAATACAAACACTTGCCTTTGAGATGCTTGACAAGATGCTATCTGGTCTCTAGTGAATCCAGATATTCCAGGGCTATGTCATAGCAGAAGTGGTACTGTTCCTTTAAAGGAAAGGGAAAACAAGTGAGTGAGTACATGCAAACTTTATCCTGCTAAAGCTATTGTAGAAAGATGGAAAAGATTTGCCCGGATAGAAAATTAGAGAGGACCTTGGAAACTGAACGAAATGGGGAGCACAAGATGATTTAAGCTCAGGAAAAGAAGGGAATATTAAAAAGAAACTTGAACTGGCTTATCTTTAGTTCTCTATGGTATCAAGAGTTAATATTCATCCTTGTGGCCAACAGAATAATTTTGGCTTTGGTGCTACTGTTGATACGGCGGTTGGAGTTCCAGTCTTGTCATGGGACAATGTTAACATGGGCAGAGGACCCTTCTCCTTAACCAATATTGGGGAGAGCCAGGTTATTTGGGATCATGGGGGAGGAATGGCTTTGATGTGGGACTCTGGCTTGGAATACCCTTCCAGTGGAAGCCACAGGCCTGGAATAGCCTTTCAGTGGAAGAGGGAGCAAGCTGGCATTATTTGACTTTGGCCACCTGATTTCTGCTCTCCTACTGTTGGCATATTATCTACAGGATGTCCTTGACTTACAACCATTCGTTTAGTGACCCTTTGAAGTTACAATGGCACTGAAAAAAATGACTTATAACTGGTTCTTGCACATACTGTAAAACCAGGGGTGCGATTCAGCCGGTTCGGACCAGTTTGAGTGAACCAGATGTTAATTTTACATCTGGTTCGCTGAACCAATAGTTGCAAGGACTGGCTCGCCCCGCCCACCCTGCCCCACCACTCCCAGGAATCTCCACGTGGCCCATTTTGGATGCCAGGTAAGTGCAGGGGCAGCATGGAGGTTCTGGAAGTCTGGAAACGGACCCATTTCTGGCCTCCGGAGGGCCCCCAGAGCCCAGGGGAGGCTGTGTTTGCCCTCCCAGAGGCTCAAGAAAAGCCTCCGGAGCCATGGTGCAGGAAGCCGACTAGGGCAGAGAACTGGTTGCTGAATTTTTTGAAGCCCACCCTGCTTACAACCATTTATTTAGTGACCCTTTGAAGTTACAATGGCACTGAAAAAATGACTTATAACTGGTTCTTGCACATACTGTAAAACCACCCCAGCATCCCCATGATCATGTGATCAAAACTTGGGCACTCAACAACCGGCATGTATTTATAATGACTGGAGCATCCCAGGGTCTTGTGATCACCATTTGCAACCTTCCCAGCTGGCTTCCAGCAAGCAAAGACAATGTGGGAATTTGGATTCGTTTAGCGACTGTATAATTGACTCAATTGCAGTGATTCAATTAACAACAACAAAAGGATGCAAAATTGCGAATGACTCAGTTAACAACCAGCTTGCTTAACAATGGAAATTTGGGTCCCCATTTTGGTTGTAAGTCAATTACTTCCTATACAACCTGATTATGTTTTATTCACTACTAAGTGTTCCTTGGTTAGCGTTGTTTGTTATTCCGTATTTTAGCTAACTACTTACTACATTTGATGGCATGGATTGCAACCTATCCCAAGTTCTCTTATGTAGTGAGTTGTTTGCAAATGCTTTTAATAAAATAATAACAATAAATAAAAAAGGAGCTGCTAGAAAGTGGTCCTGAGAAAAGATTATTTAACCCTGGCTGTGATCTTAACTTGAAAACCCTGGTTGGCCATTATGGGAAACAATAATTCAATGTTGTACCTGCAGATAGTAGGGTGCTTCCCTTCTCTCACTTGATTAAAATTTAATTCAAATTAAACATGATTATTTTTTTTTTAAAAAGGGAGGGAACTGAAACTTCATGTGAGATTTCATCACTGTTACATGTCATCTCAGGATGAACTTGCCAATACTTTTCAACAGCAATCTAGTAAAATGAGATTGCATAATGACATCAGAGGCCTGAAAAATTAGTGACTCCTAAGATAAGCCTTTGGTTGGTGCAGGAGGTGGTTTTTGGGTTTTGCAGTCTGAAACCCAAAACTACTTGTCCAAAAGCCTAAATTATATAGGAGCAGCCATTTCATGAAAATCATTTTATGTCTTTAAAAAAAAAAAAAAAACAGAACAGCTGTTTTCAGTTATGGCAACTAAGTTCTGAAAATAATGAGTTCCTGTCTAGGAAGAATTAAGTTATAGCAAAAATGTTCCAGTGATAAGGTAATTGTGACAAAGATCTACAGTACAACTGATTAAGTGACTCCCTGTAAATTCTAAAAAAATGCTCTGTTGCATAAAGTGATCCAAAGATGCCATGAATCCTTTATTCAAAATCTAATCACATCTTGGAGCGGGTGGTAAAGGGAAGAAAAATAAATAGCTCAAGAAGTACTGCATTATTCCAGTTAGGAAAACATTATAAAATCATGGCCTTGGACCCTCTGAATTTAAGAGCAAGACTGATGTAATCATTGACTTGAACAATAAACTCGGGAATAGTTGTGCTGAGATACTTCTAACTCAGAACGATGGAAGGAAGACGTTCAATGTTCCATAACATGTTACAAGATAACTCACAATTCACAAACTATTATATGGGTCGGGGCACAATTATCTTTTCGTTTTCACACTTCTCTGAATTTTGTAATACAGCTCGTGTAAAAGGCACTCATTTCTCACACCAAGCAAAAGAAAGTATGTGAGGTAACACAATATGCAAAATTGGGTAGTCGAAGAAGCCAGTTTAATGTAGCAGGTTTATCTTTATGAAAATATAAAAAAAGAATTAGAAACTTGTAGAAAGTGTGGCTGGCAGATCTTCTACCTCTAATCTAACCTCAGGCCTTTTATATCCTCTTTTATTCAACAGAATAGTTGTGAGGTTGAAATCAGAGGGGCGGGGAGGAAAATACTTATACTATTCTGACCTACTTGGAGGGGAAAAAAACGAAGTATAAAATGTAGGCATAAATAATAATCTAATTCCCATTATCCTTTCTACTCAAAGAAGCTAGAAAAGTATAGCGGCACTAGCTACAGTCCAATACACTCTCTAAGCACTAACTATAATCCGATAGACACTCTACCAAGTTGTGTATGTGGGCACGCCTTTGAGGTAATCCTAACTCTTGAATCTTGACTCTGGAAAATGGTTTGCCGTTGCCTGCTTCCTAGGGCAGAGGGAGAGTGACTGGCCGAAGGTCACACAGCTGGCTTTGTGCCTAAGACAGGATTAGAAGTCTTGGGTCTTCCAGTTTGTAATCCGGTGCCTTTAACGTCAACTGGTTGAAAAAATATTTCCAGATGTGATTGCTTACTGAACGATCTACAGATTTATTGTATGGCTTCTGCCTACCCCACCAGATTTAATATAGAAGTTGGAGGAGTAATATAGAAGTTGGAAGAGTAAAGGTTTCCCCTGTCCAGTCCTGTCCAATTCTAGGGGGCAGTGCTCATCCTTGTTTCCTAGCCAAGGGAGCCTGCATTGTCCAAAGATGCTTCCATGATCATGTGGCTGGCATAACTATACACCGAGGTGCATGGAATGCTGTTACCTTCCCACCAAAGTGATACCTATTTATCTACTTGCACTTGCATGTTTTCGAACTGCTAGGTTGGCAGGAGCTGGGGCAAGAACGGGAGCTCACCCCATCATGCAATACTTGGGTCTTTCTGGTTGGCGAGCCAGTGTCATAATCATTAGGTCATCGAAGGTCCCTTCTATTGAACAACAATGGAGTTGGGCACATCTGACTTAGGTAGAACAGCATCCCTCACAGAGAGTTGGATGGCACGGAAGACCTGGCTGTTTTCTAGGCATTTGAATCAGGGGATAGATGAGTTCTGCTACTATTGATGGTGGGTGGGGTCAACAGTTTAATCTTGGGTGTCGAGCAATTTTATTTGGTTGTTTTGTCTGTTTCAATCGTTCAAGCCACCCAGAATCAATCAAATGAGATAGGTGGCTACAGAAATCATATGTATGATTAAATAAATACAGACGCTCCACGTATGCGTATACATGTGGCGGAAGCAGCAGACTTTTGCAAATTCAATTAGTTTGTTGGTAACCTGTGAAGCAAAAACACCAGAGCTTCATCTGTGGGTGGACATCAGCAAGGAAGAGATCAAAGAGATTAACGACATAATACTTTTGGATTGGGGAAAAAAAAAAATCCTCTTCTTTATAGTAATGTAGAGAAATAAAACCCCAGCATCAGAGAAAGATGCATGCGGGGGCCAGATCCTTTAACAGGCGCAGATCAGTGAAGCTCTACTAATAGCAACACTCTCATTAACTCCTGTGGTGAGATCATTAAGCTGAGTCTCAGGAATCAGAGTTTGCAGGTTCAATAGAGGTTGGGGGAAGATTGAGTTCTGGTTGAAAACACTAGTTTGCATATCCTAATACCTTGCAATTTAGCCCAATAGGTTACCCAACTCCATGCCAGTTAACTATTTTTTTTTAATTGCCTTGGCTTAATTCCATCCTTTATCTTGCTCAATTGAATTTCTCTCTCTCTCTCTAATGCTCTCAGAGGAACCTCTGCAGGCATTTCATTTCGCAAGGGGGAAATTTCATAATCCACAATTCAAAATCCAAACCTCGTATTTCCCTTCTGAAGCAACGTTTAAGACACGCCTCTCTTTCTTCTTCTACAGAACAGAAAAACTGCCCAATATTGCTGAGCCTATAGCTCCCAGCATCCTTCCCCCATTGGCCATGATAGCCGAGGCTGCTGGGAGATGTAGTTCATAACATATAAGAGATCTATTTTATATTTGTAGAGGACACTTGGAGAGGGAAGACATGGGTACTGTACAGAGAGAAAACATTTCCTCTGAGATATTTTATTGTATATGCAATTATGCTTCCTGATCTGATTACACGGGCATGCATCACTTCCCTCTTCCATTCTGATTTGGTTTGATGATATTACAATGTGGCCAGCCAATCAACCTTGACTGCTTTTTGGAAGGACAGGTACTGAAGCTGAAGCTCAAATACTTTGGCCATCAAATGAAAAGAGAGGACTCCTTGGGAAAGACCCTGATGTTGGAAAAAGTTAAAGGCAAAAGAAGAAGGGGATGGCAGAGGATGAGATGGCTATATAGATCCACCAATGCAATGAACATGAATTTAGGCAAACACCAGAGACAGTGGAAGACCAGGTGCCTGGCAAGCTATGGTCCATGGGGTTGTGAAGAGTAGAACATTAGATTAGATTAGGTTAGGTTAGGTTAGATTAGATTAACAGAGTTGGAAGGGACCTTGTAGATCATCTAGTTCAACCCCCTGCCCAAGCAGCAGACTCTACACCCTACATGACTTGGCAACTGTAAAACAGCAAGTGTTACCCTACTAATAGTGTTCATTTATGTCCTTATATATATATATGTGTGTGTGTGTGTGTGTGCCACATACTAAGAATCTACTTTATTTTCATTGCAGAACTCACAAAGCACAAATGGGAAAACCAGTTGCCTATCATTTCATCAAACCAAGAAGCTTATACCACCTGGCATTAGGGATCAGACTAAACCTCAATCTATAGTAGCTCTTTGTTCTTCATAAGGGCAACCAATTTCTTCCCAGACATTTCTAAGCATGACACGAATGAAAATTTCTACTGTTTTATTCTCATTTAGTAGCATGCTGAATTCTACCAGCTGTGATGATGTCACAGAATTTCCATATCAAAGGTTCACAGTAATTGGTATAAGCTTCCGAGCATGGACACTCTTTTGATAGTTGAAAAATGTCCCCAATTCACCTTCTGTTTCCACCTTTTACGGGAGCAAGTTAAGTTCCATAATTTCTTGAATACCATAGCACTCTTTAGAAGAAATAGGTCAGACAAATGCTACTCGCTACTTACAAAGGTCTCGACCATATTTGGCTTATAGTTGCGAAGGGTCTTTGCGGCAAAGAAAACATCCACCAGCTTGTGACACCTGATCATCTCCAGGATCATGGTGCAGGCGCAGAAGGTACCACTCCGTCCACCTCCATTCCTAGAGAAGAAATTAGATACGGGAAGAATGCATCTAAAAAGGAGCCCAAGAAGAACTGTACATCAGTAGTCATTATTTACAAGGATGAGGAGAGGGGGGTTCAGCCCGTACATTGTTCCGGGGGCCATGGAGATCAAAGGGGCCCATGAAGGGGAATTTTTTTTAAAAAAATTACAAAACCAAATTTTTAAAAAGAAAAACAATATTGGATATAT
>JANHJO010003563.1:131801-141821 GCA_032468235.1 Pseudoxyrhopus heterurus | reverse complement strand
TGTAAACCGCTTAGAGAGGGTTGCAAGCCCTGATAGGCGGTATATAAATACAGTGCTATTGCTATTGCTATTGCCTTGCCCAGCAACGGCAATTCCTGCAGTCTCTGTTGCTCTTGTTGTGAATACCTCTTCAAAACTTTCTGCTGGCTTCCAACAACCGAAGTGGGGATTCCAGCAGGAAGCTGCAAGTCCCAAGCAGCTTGTAAGCAGGCTAGCAGGCAGATAAATGGCTGCTGCCCAGTGGGAGAGGAAGTGAGGGGTTCACGGGTGGCTGGGAAGTATGAGGTTCAGAGAGGCTGCATAAGGTTTCATGAATGATGGGGATGAAAGGGTGCAAGTGCAACAGGGCTTGGGGTGGCTGCTGGTGGATGGGAAGGGTGCACAAATGTCCGGCGAGACAGTGTAAGTGTGAAGCTAGGGAAGGCTGCTTAAGCAGCAGAGGAGGTGCGATGTGAATGCAATGGGACTTGGGATAGCTACATGGGCAGGATGTGTGAGAGTGTGTGCATGATTGGCCAGATACAGTAAGTACAGTAAGCAACACTCGAGCATTCCAAAGGCAAAGGAGTGGTTAGGAGGCAAGCAAAAGCCAAAGGTGTGAACCTAGGTAATCTTATCTTCTTCGAACCAGAAAGCACAGTCCTAGTCCCATGACTTCCCATTTAGCAACCATTTCACTTGGCTGAGTTGCCAGTCACAGTTAAGGTTGTTGAGCGAGGACTACACTATCTCTACTCCGTCAAATGGCTAGATTATTAGTATCACCATTCCTGTGCTTAAATTTGTTCCAGAGCATTGGGAGCAAATTTGGGGCGGGCATAAAGGATAGTGTGACAACAGAAATTCAATTCAGAGAATAAAGAAATATCTGCTTTAATGCTGAATGTACTGGTATGTCCTCACTGTACTTATTTGCCCTTGAACATATTTTGGCAACTTGCAGATACATAAATCAGCAAACATAAATAAACCCCCCAGATTTTTAAAAGAAAAACCACTCTATCAGCAGAGTGAAGAACAATTTAAACCAGAAAATATTGAAGTTATCTGAAAGAATAACGAGGCAAATGTAACCTGCCCATTAAGAATATATATTTTTTGACTGCTTCATAATTTGCTTTTCTGTGAGGTTTGGCATAGCTGGGCTAAGGCAGAGTGAATATCAAAGGATAGAGTAAATAGCGAAGTTCCTAAATTTCCACTTTCAGCATCATAATTATGGTTGCTTGTCAAGAGGAGCATTTTTAAAGGAATATTAAACTATATGGCCTTCTAGAAGGAAAGCATATTAATTCAATTTAATAAAGGAATACAAAACCTTTATTACCACCAAGCATTATATATCACTAAACATTAACACAATTCAGTGATCACATCTGAAAATTACATCCGTTATTTTAAATTAAAAATAAAAATAAAGCACTTACTGATTCTTGTGTTTGAAGCCACTGATATGAGCTTGATACTGCTCTATAGAATTCAGTACTATGTTACAGTCATTGCAGGGATAACCCTTTGCAGCTGAAAATATCACAAAATTTGAGCATCAAATTAACTGAATTAAAGAGCCAAGTCGATATAATTAACCGTAAAGAGGCATTCATAATGACTCTATTTACTGTGATCCTAGGAATTCTAAGCAGTGTCATAGTCATTGTCAGTTTAATTTATACAACAGAGCAGATTTATAGTCATATAGCCAACTTTCCTATTTTTTAATTATAGCATCTGCAGGAAGTTCAAAACTTAATTGGAACATTAATGATGTACTGTTTTCAGGATTTAAATGTATGCTTTCAAACAAAATAATTGTAACTGTGGTATACATGGGTGTGTTCGATCTGGAAAAAGGCATCTTGAGAGATTAACATTACTGCCTTTCAAAGAGCTGCTCCAATAAAGCTCTGAGCCCACCATGATTGCAATGGTATTAAAAATAATAATAATGGGAATTCTGATCACCAATCTCCTAAAGCATGAATTCTTTATGAAAACTGTAGAACTCCTGCCACAAAGCTATTTTTTTCTTTGCATTACTCTCGTTCTCAGATCCTTAAACTATACCAGAAAGAAAGTGAACATTTGTTGTTGTTAAAAAACTATTAAATGGAATCTGACACAAATACACTGTTCCAAATTGTAGTCTTATATTTTGCAATTCATCTGTTTCTGGTTAATTATGTTAGAAATATTTTCCTTAGTAAGAATTGCAAGCCACATATTCAAATGAATACTTTGCCATGTAGTTTTTACTGAATGTTTGAAAAAGTAAAAAAAAAAAAGACATCTATCAGATCCCCTGCGAATTATAATAATTTTAAAGGCAAAAAATATGTAAAGATCCTCATCCCATTCCAGAGGAAAAGAATGAAGAATGGCAACAGCGCAACAGATAAAATGTTGATTCCTAAAGCGGCTACTGGAATCATTAAAATGTGCTATGTTTCTGAACGATTCCTTATAATTAACAGGATCAGCCATTTTTATAATCAACAGGATGGAAGTTGCAGATTGGACAATCACCTAAAATTCTCATTATGGAAGCTTTTAAATAACGCTCTCTAGATTGCTATTTCCCCTGCTATGAATCCCAAAAATACCAAATTATGAATCTATCTAATTTAGTATTTTTCATCCATCCCTCCATCCAGGATTGCTGTTGCCAAGCAATGTGGTCATGTGACATTTTGCTTTATGACCACATCACTCAGTGATAGAAATTCATAAATCGAGTGCTATCTATACTTAAAATGAAAAGAGGAATAAATGAAGATAAATATTTTGGAAGAAGATATTTGTGGTATTACTGGCACTCACAAGATTGAGTAGTCATAAGTCAAGAACTACCTATAAAAACGAACACTTAATGGATGGTTAGGATAATTCCATCACAGATCTCTGCAAAGCAAGTAGGGAGTTGCAGGAATACAAATAAATGGATCAGAATCTTCAACTTGAAGTAAGATGAACCGCATGTACAGAAGCACAAAACTAGGCAACCTGAGAGGATATATTTGGGTTCTTATCAGATAAGATGGGCAACAAATGGAAGTTAAGCTCTCTGCCTGGAAATATTTCAGGATGGGGTAGATGAGAATCATTATAGAACCTCTGTAAAGGGGGGAACAGAGGAGCATACGGCTGAAGGGAGTAGTGTGTCTAAGGTACGTTCCTATGAAACTTCAATATTGTAATAGACAGTTAATAGGAGGATAGAGCAAACCTTTTGGAAGACTCCAAATTACAGAATTAAATGCTAGGCTTAGATTAGAGCGAAGCTCCATTCACAAATCTATTGTTTTATTTGCCATAGTTATTTTTAAACATTTCTTTAAAAAGATGTTTTTACCACTTTGATATTATTTTGAGAGGTCTGTCTTTCTGGTCCATATACGATTTTTCTATTCATTTTGATTTAAGCTGTCACATGGGCAGACTTATCAGGATACTACGGTATGCTTTTATATTGATAGTTTAAAAGAAATGTAGTCTTATGTGGCTGCCAAGAATTTCTTAACCAAATTACTAACAAATTCTATAATCTGTTTTAAAAAATGTATTTTGCCAACTGTTAATTCTTTATTTACTTGTTTTATTTTACTTCATGAATTATTTTGCTTAATTCTGAATTCTAGTTTACCTCTGAACTACCAAATTTTGTCCTTGTTTTGACATGCTTTCTACTTACAGTAATAATATGGATCAGTTGTATCACTGTCAACATTTAAATTTAAATTTCCCACTTTTTATTTATTCTTTTTGGATACATTGCATATACATTCTTCTTCATTTTCTTTCTAACCAAAACCTTCTACATTAGATTGTAGCACTATAAACAATGAAGCCATATTTTTGCAGCTCATGAAAAATTAAGAATTAGATGTAGAAATTCCCCCACCCACCGTTACCTCTCTTAGCATTGGCCTCAGCCCTCTTGCTCTCCTTTTAGTGTCCAAGATTTAGATTTGGGAGAGTTTTAAAGGCATTTGTGAGAAACTGAGAGGCTTCTTTTCCCAAACCCAGAATTTTCAGGATGACTCTTCTAATTCTCTCCTCATTCAGAAGGAGTAGCTCCAATCTAATCACTCTGCACATGAATATACCCACTGTGCAAAATAGAGGAGTATATATTGTTTCCAATTACATAAAACAGATAGTCCTCGACTTACAACAGTTCATTTAGTGATCATTCAAAATTACAATGGCACTGAAAAAAAATGACTTATGATTGTTTTTCATACTTCTGATCATTCTAGCATCCCCATGATCACATGATCAAATTTCAGACTCTGGGCAACTGATTCAGTGATTCACTTAACAATTGTGGCAAGGAAGGTCATAAAATGGAGCAATATTCACTTAACGAATGTCTTGCTTAGCAACAGAAATTTTGGGCTCCTAAGTCGAGGACTATCTGTACAAAAGTGAAGCAGCCCAATATCATGTAAGACATTAAAAACAAAATAAAAGGTTATTATGGCATTATGACCATGTACAACCGATTCTGTTCTTTATTCTGAAAGCCTTCTATAAAACACTCACCATTGGAAACAGCTGGTTCCTCAGGAGTTCTCCCATAGTGTGCCATTAGCTTAAGTTTGGTTTCCTGCTTTTTGTGTTTCTTGCCGACATAGTGTTGTTTTGCCATCAGTGGATTATTGAACGTAGCATGGCAGAGATTGCAGAATTTGTCTGGGTCAGAAGTGTTTTGATTCTCTTCATTAGAGGATGCAGTAGTCGGAAGAAGATTAGTAGGCTCTTTCTGAATGGATAAAGCTGCTACAAATATAACCCAAAAGATAAAAAAACAAAAAATTAGAGGAAAGATAAAAGCATGTTTTCACAAAACCAGAACTATTCTCACAAGGTCAGAAATTTCCTTTCTTAGTCTGCATAAAGGTTGAATGTTCGTAGCACATATACATATATGGGTTACAAAACAAATAATCTAAAATAGCAAAATGATCAAGGATATGTATTTTGTGTGCTTTTATCAGGCATTTTACCATTATATCAGTCATCAAACTTGGGACATCAGTGTGTAAATACACAATATATATGCTCTTGAACCTTATTATGTAGAGGACAGGGACTGCTGTACAGTGTTTGTACTACAATGCATATAAACCCTAGACTATTCTGATGGGAGGGGTTTTTTTCACAATGGCAGGAGAGAACTCCTCTGTACCTTCCTGATCATACCTTCTGTTTTAGGAGACTGTTGCTTCAGTTTCAAATTCTTGGCATGAGTCTTGCCTAAGTAGTGAGAATTAGCCACAACAGGTGAAGAAAAGGTCATGTTACAGATGGGACAGCATTTGTTCCTGTCTTCACCGTTACTGCTCTGTTGCTTGTAAAAAGGAACACAGACATTTATTGGGATTGAAGGGACAAAAGGAAAGCATATCAAAATGTCCCATGTTCAGAAACTGGAACTTAAATGAAACTGTTAGCACCACTCTTTATTAAATATTGTCCACTTTATTTAAAGCAAGACAGTGAAGTTAGCATAGAATTATTCAAGTAAGGCCTAATATGTTGTAAAATGGAAATAATCCACTAGTAGGATCTTATAATCAAACAAATGATGTAACAAGAAAGAGCTTTAGTTTAAAATAGGTTTATATGGTTCTGTAACAATATTAATTCACAATTGCCTCTGAATTGTAGTCTTCTAATAAGCTTCCTTAATTTATTTTCATCGAAGACTGGATTAAATGTTTTTGCAACAATGCCCAATGTCAAAAATTAACTATGGAACATTGAAATATTGGCCAAGACTTGCTGCAATGAATGCACCTGACAGATTTTCTATTATAATAAATGTATGATGTGCTTATTCTTTGGAGTTCTGATATTACCTGTTCTGTATCTAGCTTTATCTTCTTATTCGGACAGAATTCCTCTTCCCCATGGATAGCCATGTATCTCCGAACTTTGTTTGCATGCTTCTTGCTCTGAAGGAAGATAAGAGAGGACAAGAAGACTAAGCATACCTGGGATCTTTTATACACATATCAGCAATTTCAACAGCTACCTCTAGTTTAAATCACACCTGATAATGAGCAAGCTTCTGGGATTCAGAGATGAGCACTGCGCTACAAACTTTGCACTGGGTGTCAGTGAAGATGTGGCTATTTTCTTTGATCAGCTGATCCACTGTAAAAGGCAAGAACATCATTAAATATGTATATATACATGAATGTGAACCTATGTAAATAATTCAAAAACTACAAATTCTTGTAGTCACTTAGCAATCTTCATGGGCTTTTCCAGAATAACACAGAACTCAAATATTCTTTGCTTTCTGACAAATATGAGTTAGATGTTCTGAAATGACAATTTTAATGCCTTAATCAGACAAAAAGCAAATGCTTTTTCAGAAAAAATGTTTTGTTTATTACATTTAACTCAACTAAACAAAAAGAGTGTCCTTGACTCCTGGTGATTTCATGTCCATATAGTTTCCTTGTAACAATCTAGAAATAGCTTGCCATTGCCTTCTCTTCCAGAGAGAATCACAATTAAAGGCTCAATGTTTAACTATTGATCCACATTCATTTTAAATATAATGCCAATGCTTTCATTAGTCTTTAGCTAAAAAGATAACCTAATCAATGAAAATTTTTCTGTAAGAAACTATAGTTCTAGCATTGTTTTTAGCTTATAAATCTTCAACATTTAACATTTCACATTGTGTCAAGAAGATAAAGATCCATTTTATTGGCTGTTTTGACAATATATGTAATGGCCAGTGTAATTATGTATCTATCCTACACCAAATAACTGCTATGGTATGTATACATGGATTAAGACGACTGAAAAAAATATATGTGAATAGAGAATCTCATTTATCACTGATCTATAATTCTGTACAAACACATCCCATTTTACAAACTCCAGCAAATCACTACACTGACACAACAAATTACAAATACTGCTGTTAACAGCATCAGAGAGAAAAAAATCTCATCTGAATTATATTCACTTAGCAATAACAAAACAGAGTAAGAATTACCCTCACTGAACAAAAATTTGTGGCAATTTTATAAGGTTAAGAGATTTATTGTAGAATATGTCTTGTAGATTAATGTCTGCTTTGACATTTTTGTTTTTATAAAGATTATTATGGGAGCAACAGAACCATGGAACACATGATGCTCATTTCTGATGATCATGATATTTCTGCGCAAAAGTCTAATAGAAAAGATTCATACCTAATCCTGTTAGCCTTTCTAATCCTGTTGACAATGGTTACCAGACAAACATTCCAACCGCTTGTAATAACGATTAGTGAAAATCCATCAACTATATCTCTTTCCAGTTTAGATTTGGACATTCTCCTTACCTATTTTTAAACTTTGGAAGAGTCTGAAGCTCAACATAAGGAAGTAACTACACATTAACAATTTAGACAGAAAATATAAGCTATTTGGGGATGCGAGTTCTAAGGTTGCCATTACTACATGTGCAAATAAATCCATGTTACATAAAACATAGATTCTCTACTACTTGTCACAAGAGGTCCAACTCTTCTCTCACTCAAACCCAATTTGCTTCCTTATTCTATCTTCAAAAATTTTCTAATGTCCAGTGCAAGTGCAGGAATAACGCCTGTCCTTATCCATTTTGATCTGATTTAAGCTGAGGATCAGAACTAGATAATGTGAATTCATGGCTGGGATTCAGAGTAATTATTTATAGGTGGTCTTATCTTTCCTGAAGATGTCATTTTAAAAGATAATGTTGACGATCTCTTACTGACTTATTGACAGAGAAGGTAAACTGGACCTACTGAAATGTTCTGATAATTAAGACAAATTCTTAGGCTTAAAATTCCTTTTTATTTTGTAATCAACACCCCAAATTTAAATTCTATCAAAAAGAAGATCAATCCAAACATTGTAAAATCTATTCATTATTGATGTAGAACTGCTAAATTCACACTTTAAATTGTGTTCCAAAGTGGACCAGTATGTCTATCACATGAAAGATTAAAAGCACTGATACAACTTCTGGTATTCTAAAATTATTACAAAGTCTGCAAGTGTTTCTGTCCTTTCTTAGTATCCAATGTATGCCAAAAGACCTTGATGACTTCATGCAAAGCTTCACAGAAGCTTCAAATCTACTGAAGCATAGTTCCTAGGTGGAAGAAAGTAATACCCTTCAAGGGTTGAATTACAATGACCAACATCCTTCACCATTTATTATGCTGGCTGGATTGCTAAGAGCCAATATTTCAGATGTAATTGAAAGATCTCATATTCTCAATCTTAATTTAGACAATGATGATTTTACTGATTTTATGCTATAACATCTTCCTAGCCCTATGCTTTTGGGGAAAAAAATAGAACTGAAGACAACCTGCAATCTTTTATTTTCAAGGGCCTAACTCACTATACTGATTAAATAACAAATGGTACTATGTTAATATAGATAAGCAAAATGCAGAAAACCTACAGGCTTATGCAGGTACACATTAAAGGTATAGATATTTATAATATATTTAGTACCACACGTGAAATTAACCAATATGATTCTATGCAAATTACAGAAGATAATTTAAGATGTAAGATTAAAAAGGCTTATTTAAAAGTTTATGCCCGTATGATTCTAGTTGAACATTTATTTATTAAATTTTTAAGCCGCCCATCTCCCCATAAGGTGAATTTGGGCGGCTTACAGATTATAAAACAAGTAAAAAATGGTTAAAAGATTAAAATAATACAGAATTAAACTATTATTAAGAACTATACTGAACTTATACTACAACATGGTTTAACAGAAGAATGAATATATTCTTGGGCGATATTTCTCTTAAAATATAAGACTTACAAAATATGATACAAAACTGCTCTTCATGCTGGTGCTTATATTAAAAATGATAGAGAATATCAATGATGAGTTAACTCTAATTCTGAACAAAATAACTGCATAGTCCACTTAGATCACCTCTCCCCAGCAGCTTTCTGAGCTGCAAAAGGAACAGTATTCTCTTTCTATCTAATTAGCTAATGAAGAGAAGGATTGGGGTGAAATGACAGCACTTTTCCAATACTTGAGGGGCTATCACAGAGAAGAGGGGGTCAATCTATTCTCCAAAGTATTTGAGTGCAGGACAAGAAATAATTGCAGCTTATCGAAGAAAGATTCAACCTAGAATTTAGGAAAAATTTCCTGCCAGCCAGAATTAATCAGTGGAACAGCTTGCCTCCAGAAATTGTGAGTGCTTCATCATGGAGGTTTTTAACAAAAGACTGGCAAACATTTGTCTGAAATGGAATCTCTGCTAAGCAGGTGGTTGGACTAGAAGACCTCCAAGGTCCTTTCCAACTGTTACTCTCTATTGTATGATACCAATAGGACAAAAATAATTGGCTAGGTGGAGCTTAATATAATATAAATAACATTTTAATAACTGAACAGGTAACCACATTTTGCCTTTCTTACTGCAAAGAAGCATGCCCATATAAATGTAAGAAGACGTATATAGCTAAATATCGAACTAGCACAGTAAACAAAATAAAATGAATAGACTAGGAAAAAGTACCTTTCTAGTCACCAAAAGATGAACCCAAGAACCCCTTCCAGGTAGAAGGCAATTTTTAGACTTTTTCCTGACCTGTAGAAGAAAGCTGTTGTCTTTCAATTGCACATACTGATTTCAGCTGACTATAGTTCCATTTTGAATAAGTTTTAAGAAGTTTGCTACTCACAACAAAAATTAGAAAACCAAACTATATGTAAATAGTTAGCAAATACATTATAGCTAACTGATGGTTCCATAAGCTCTTAAATTGACTCTGTTTCTGTCCTCTTTTATAAGATAGGACTCTCAGGTCTATCTTTCAGTAACAAAAAAAAATAGTTCATAAGTAAGTCCTACTACTTTCTTGATTACTGAAGATGGAGCTGCTGTGGCTCACTGGTTAAAAGCAGCACTGCAGTCTACTCTGCAGACTTTCAGATCAGCAGTTTGGCTGATCGAATCCCACCAGCTCCAAGGTTGACTCAGCC
>JANHJO010003563.1:107960-121723 GCA_032468235.1 Pseudoxyrhopus heterurus | reverse complement strand
AACGTTGCTTCCATCTCTTCAAACCTGTGATGAATATTTGCAGTCCCCCAAAAGTTGGAGAAGTCCAGAAGTTCAAGATGGTAGAAATAGTTAAAACATGTAACCAGAAATTTATGCTGCATTGTCTAAGTTTTATTTTTCTGTATAAACCATGGCATTAGATGTTCATCCTTCATTTCTACTTCAGATTTTCTTCATTATTATATTTTATATTTTTCTTGAGATCTAATCTATAAAAATAAATTTAAACCTTGGAAATCACTCTCATTCCTATTCTCTCTCTCTTTAAGAGATTTTGTTCAGAGGGCTCTTTATTGTGGTGTCTCTGAAACAACATTTTGGAAGGATTTTTTTTTTCTTTCATTTGTCTGCTCGGCAGCTTGGTAATCTCTGTGAAATACATTCAAGGCCTGTATTTTACTTCTTAAGTTTAAAAGTTTTATTGCATTGCATTATTGCCTTGTAATAAGGTTTTATGTTATTTATTTTCCTGTAGGAAAAGAAAGGGCTAAATGATCTACCATGCATACTTGTTGATAAGCCAAGAATTTTAGATCCCAAAAAATCAAGTTTGGCTTATCTGCAGACCAGAACTCAGATTTTTAACCCATCATGGCCAAAGCGCACATATAGCAGCCAGCTGCTTAGCAGTATCCTGTTAAAAATTGGAGGGTTGGCTTATCTACAGATGGACTTGTCCATGAATATACATAGTAGATACCACACCTCTGTGGTACATGGCCAAGAGGTGGCGCTATAAAAATTATTTCAATGTTTGCATTTCAACATTTTAATTTTCAGAAAGATAGACTTATTGTGAGTGGGTCCTTTTTTTTTTTTTGCATACCAAACTTGAGAGGTGGGCACCAACTGGTAGAATTACCAACCCGCTACTCCAAAACAAGAGGCAGAACAGTTTGTAGAGATCCGGATGGTTCTAGGCAAGGAGCTTTACAACCTTTGCAGCCTTCCATTTTACCTGTCTCAGCATTGTTTCAGCATATTTGACACATCTGATACATTGGAGGATGATGGAAACTGACTACCATGGAAAGTATAGACTTCTCTATTCTCCTTTTCTGTTAGATATAGTACCTGTATGCTATATGATTAGGAGGATATCCATTTTTCATCAGCAGTACAGTGGTCTGAAGAATTAGCCTCTCTCTGTTTGAATGAGCATCTTACTAGTATGAATCATGATTTAGACGATTGTTTAAAAAGGTTGAGCTGCATATACCAGTTGTATATACTGATTTTCCCATTTTTCTTCCTATTGTTAAATAAATCTCTCCTCCAATTTTATTTGATGACATAAATATTAATATTTATGTTACTATTAATATAAGTATTAATAAAATATAATATATTAATACAGAATAATTGTAAGATTTTGTTTTTTCTTTTCTTTTTCCTCTTTACTTTTTGCATATTAAATAATAAAGACACCAAATGAAAATTATTGGTGTAATTTAGAATAAAGTATCCATTTTGTGAACTTCCCAGAGAGTTCAGGCTTCTGGATGGTATACAAAGAAGCAGCATTTTTTTGGGGGGGGGAAATCTACAGAAAATTCAGGGCAGCATTGAATTGTTTTGATTTTAGCCTAAGAACACTGAAATGAGTTAATACTTCTGTAAAAAATTAAAAACCAGATCTCCATGTTAAATAGGGGGAAGCTGATATCTTGAACATAGGCAGTTACAATAATAGCGAATGACAACATAGAAACAATAGGTTTGAAAAAATTCTGGTGATTGGATTTATAGATGTATAGCAATATATATATTTGGGAAGAATATAGAAATTATGCATATATTTTCAGACCAGTTTTATTGCTTTAATAACACACACATACACACATATATATAATTGATAACTTAGTATGTAAAATTGTACTGTTTAGCATCTTTGATTTGATTCATATTTCCTGAAAAAACTAAACAGTAACTTCAAAAGTACACAGGTCTTAGTTTGTAAAATCAAATTTGTGAAATATGGAGGCAAATTGCATACTAATATAATTTTAAGCTTATTGACCTTTTATTTTTGTTATGTGAAAAGAAATAAAATATAATAAAATCAAATAGTAAATAGTATTTGATGAAAAATAATCAGATGCCACTACAATAATGTAAGTGTTTGCGTTCATCAATCAATTTCCTCAACTTTCTTTTTTTGTTATCTGCTTCTGTGGATTGATAGAATATGTGTTAGTGGTGAATGCGGGAACTCAGGCAAGGCTAGCCTAGCCCTTTCCACCTGTGATTTGGGTAGTTGTAGTCTGGTGCTTCTTGTTTTTCATAACTCTCCATTCTCTCTTGCTTTTCATTTAACCTAAAAGTTGATTCAAGACAAGCAACATCAGTCATGTCTCTTTTCTTTAAATCCTTAGGCGAAAATCACAGGCACCTGAATTTATCTTGTGTAATCTTTCCTTCTTTTTCTTGCTCCTTTGTTGTTCCTTTTTCTTATCATCGTTAAAACCGTACTGTTGTTCTTTATATTGTAGCAAAATCCCATTTTTCTATTTGATGCCAGTTCGTATCAAAACAATTTCCCACCACTGCAGTTATTCTACCATCAAGAAATGGGTTTATATAGCACAGTATGAAGGAATAGGCTTTATTCTGTGACTTTTGTTGATTAACAAGGATGCAGTTTAGAAGCTAAGAGAACTATGTATCTTTGTATCACAGCATTGAGCATATAGAAAAAGATAACAGCCCCTCTCTACCCCTGTTGTCTTTTTGGAGGATTGTGCCGTATGAATCCATATTGGAATCTAGCTGTTGGTTAAGCAGCCTATTGGCTATCTTAATGCTTTTCTTAGAGTCTAGTCAAGTATAGGTAGTCCTCGACTTACAAAAACAATTAGGACTGGAGCTTCCTTTGCTAAATTAGGCGGTTAAGTGAGTCACTGAATTGTAGTCTGCAGTTTTTTCTCTGTGGTTGTTAAGCAAATCGCCATGGTTGTTAAGTGAATACATGATTGTGAACCACAAAGTTAAGTCATTTCTATAAAAGCTCTCTAAGTGAGAAATATATTATCAGAATGTGTTTTGATCAGTTCACATGCTGAACTGATTGCCAGAAAAGTTTTGCGTGTTGTAGAAAAAAAGGTTTTGCAATGTTACCCCCTTCTCTTAGCTGTTTCACAGTCCAAACAGCTTTCACTAATAAAGTTTTTTGTATAACTCTTGCTGTGTATAGTTTGGAAAATTGTTATGTATAGTTTGTTAAAAACCTTAGTTTTAATTACATTTTTACTTGCCTTCCCTCTGTTTCTTCTAAATCTTAGCATGTCCAGGGCTAATAGTCACAGGTTTTCTGAATGTTGTACCTGCAAAGTACCTTTTATGGAATTAATGTAGTTTAGCCCAGTAGAGGGCACAATGAGTACACTGTTTAGCAAGAAGCTTAATAAAAAAAAGGAAACTCAAGTGTTCTTGACCTTTTCCCTTCTCAAAGTGTCATTTAATCATTTTGCCATTCTTCTCACCTCTGCCTCATTTCTACAGTGTACCAAGCCCTTGTGAATGACAGTGTCTGAAAAAGGTAACCCCCATCCTATGCCTAACTGAATATGAAAGCTGCAATTGCTTCTCATATATTGGTTTCCCCTTCTAGATCACTGAATCTTACCTGACTCCCTTCCCCTCACTTGGTGGGTTCTACACCAGTATTGGAGAAACTAATGTGGTATTGGGAAGGATGGCTGATGGTTCCTGATATTAAATGTGTAACTTTTGCACAAGGGTTAACTAACCTCTTTTCCCATTTCCCCCCCTTTTCCTTTAGAATATGCAATTAGTTTTTGTTATACCACCTTAATCTGCTTTAAAAGGTACCCTTAATTGGATGAGCAGGGATTTATGAACACGTCTCTTAATGCTCTCAATTTACCATTCAATATGATTAGAATGGAATCTAGGGTGTTTCACTTCAAGGTAATAAGGCAACATTCTGTCAAAAGGAAAGGAAACCAACTAAAAAGCTTTAATGCATTTTGTTTCAGTGGAAAAGATGCCAAAGAAGAAGCGGAAAACTGCAAACGAGCCTGATTCCAAAGATCAGGGAGAAGAAGAAGAGCTAAGGGACCTGTCAAATGCAAAGTTAACAGATTCTGCGGATACATTCATTATCATATCTGACAGCGATGGAGAGGTGAGTGAACAAGAGCATAAACAAAATAAATATTGACTTTGGGGATCTAGTTATATACCAATATATATGATTGAAATGAGTTCAGGCACTTGAAAATCTCCCATATAAAAACAGAGGTGAACTATATTTTATTTATTTAGTGAATTTATTTGCCGCCCATCTTGTATATATAATAGGAGCCACTCTATTTTTTAAAATCAGCGTCCAAAAGCCCCAGAAGGTGTGAGGTTGATGTGATGACATCACAAGTGTTGTAATTTATTTATTTATCATATTTATATAACTGCCCATCTCACATAAATGTGATTCTGGGTAGTGTATACAAAACTTAATTATAAAAAAATACATAAAAAGTCACAATTAAAAATAAAAAGAGGTATAGAAAACAGGAGATGATGATATTAACCACAGTAAGGGAGCCATCACAAAATCTACCCAATCTTAGAACTCCAAGGCCTGGTGACATAGCCAGGCCTTGAGGGACTTGAGGAATGTTAAGAGGGGTGGATCTTCTCTGAGGGGAGAAGATTTCACAAGACAGGCACTGTGGCAGACAAAGCACATCTCCTGGGACCCGCCAAATACAATTCCCTAGCAGGTAGGACCCACAGCAGGCCTCTCTGCCAGACCTGATAGGGTGGGAGAGGCGGTCCTTCAGATAACCTAGCCCCATGCCATGGAGGTAAAAATCAACATCTTGAATTAGACCTGGAAGCAAACTGAAACCTATGTAGCTCACAGAGTAAAGGTATATACCACTCTACCTGCACATGTAACTGCACATGCTACCACTACATTTTGCACTGGGTGAAGCTTCTGGATACTCTTCAAAGACAGTCCCATGTGGAGCACATTATAGAATCCAAACGGAAGGTAACTAGAGCATGAGGACTGTTACCCTTTTTAAGGTGTAAATTGGATCTACTTAAGATATTGAGATTGCTTCTTTCACAATAATTTTTCATGTGTAGCTTCTACCAGTTAACAATAAATGCATTTACCCCATTTTTATCTCCATTTTTGTGATTAAAATAGAATATATTTTAATGTTTAATTCTACAACGTTCAAAAATTCAAATTTATTTAATTACAGTCAATAATCAGCAAAGTTAATCCATAGCAGGATTCTATGCTAAAAATAGAAATGAAAATATATTAACTTTATGTATTATTACATATTGGAAAGCACTGTTGCATGTAATTTGATAGCATTTTCCTAGCTGACTAAGGAGTGGTTGTAGAGAATGGTCAAAAGCCAGCTTCTACCTAGAATAAGAAATCTTGCATCAATTGAGTTTCTCAGTGCATTAACGAGTTCCTGATACATAGCTCATTTTTAGAGCCCTACTTGATCTTAAGAAGAGATGATTAAGGGTTTAAATAGTATCAACAAATCAACAAAAAAACTGCTGCAGCTAATGTTAGAAGTAAATGATTCTACCTCTTCTAGGTACCAGATGTCCATCAAGGGACTTTAAAGATAGCATCAGAAAAAACTCTTAAAAGATTCTTAAATGCTGCCATATTTTGAAATTTGCTTGGAAGTCTACTTAATGAGAAATGTCTAAAAGTTTTGGGGATAACAATTCATTCCAAAATGCTTCCTTTGATACTCATTTGCTTTTAATGTTAAATTCTCATGATAACATCAACTTGTGAAAAGTGTTGTTTACTGGTACTATATGAACAGATGTACAAATGAACTAGACTAAGATAGGAGCTGTATTTTGTTCAATGTAACAAATGTTTAATCACTAAATCAGATTGTTGCCATTCTGTAGCATTCAGTACAGTATTCATATATCAAATGTAGCAATTCTTAATTTGCTGCTAATAATATTAACGATGTTTTATGAATTAACAATTGCATTTTTGATTTTAAGAATGATCTAAGTTTTCCTATAAACTGAATTTAAGCCCTGTGAAATTACTGATGGATTTAATTTGCTAATGTATGCTTGCAGTTTTTATAGCTTTGCCCTATTTTTTTTTTAAAAAAGACTGCTGTAATTGCAGTATTTACACATTGCCTAGAGAATTTCAGCTCTAATTAGTAGATTTGTGTCTAGTATTTTAATGGCCAATATTGATATAGTTATTATTTGAAAAGACTAAAAAATAGCTGCAGATGTTAAAAGGGAGAAAACCTTTACTGTTAATATGGAAATTAACACCTGTATATTTATTAGAAATCTTCTCTCCTAAGGAAACTCTTTTAAAGAGCTATATGATATAGCAGTGGTTATTTCTTTGTGCTGAACTTCCAACCAGATAAATACGTTGAGCAAACTTTGGATTCTTTTTGTGTCATTATTTTTCATGCTGAAATTCTGCTGTACTTGAGAGAATAGATCTGCTGCTGGTTATAATTATTTATATTATTGTGTATACATTTGAAAGCAAAAAAAAAAAACAACCACAAAAAAACCCTAAACTTTTCTTCAAATAATTCGGTTAACTATTTGGTGTTTTGGTTTGTATCTTTCAATATCTAAACCAGTGTTTCTCAACTTGGCAACTAAGATGCATGGACTTCAACCCTCAGAACTCCCCAGACAGAAAGGTGTTGAAGTCCACACGTCTTAAACTTGCCAAGGTTGAGAAACATTGATCTGAATAATACATTCTGATGGCATAATTTCTCATATTGCAGAATAATAATATAAGGCCATAAAAGAGCCCATTTGGTTTTGTCTAAGTGAATTTTTTTCTCAACATGTTTAGTGAATGGATTTATTCCATTTGCCTTCTTTATTAATATAACCTTGATTTTCATTTTGTTTCTTGAAAAAATATTTTCTTGGAATTGTGAAAAATATTTTGATTTTTCAAACTTCTGGTTGCCTTATAATAAAAGGACGCAAAAGTCTGGCCTAAAGTACTATATACAGCTTTATAAAGGAGTTCTTCCTATTTTATCTAGCGGCATTTGGATGAGGTTCCTTATGATTCACCAATATAAAGGGAGACTCAGAAATCAGAGATTAATTGAACTGTTGTTGTTCCAACCGTCTTTCATCAGACATCTTTAGAATGAGTCTCCAGTATTGTTTTTGAATTGGGATGTTTTGGAGCGGTTGCAGCTGGAAAATCTCCTATGGGTCTTTTTGGTGTATCTCTGGCAGATTGCATTTTCTGACGTGCTTTATTGTCAATGCCATTTATGCTGTCTCGCAACTTTTTAAAACCTTTTTTTTTGCACAGGCTTTGTTTGTTTCAGCATCTGCTAAGGCTAATCAGGAGAAGTGTTTCTGCCCAGTTATTTGATCATTGTCATTTGCTTCTGAACAGTACAAGCAGATGACAGAAGTGACTTGAGACAGACTACTGTATGTAATTAGTGTCTTCATCAGTTTTTACTGCTGTTGATCAAAAAATGTAGTTTTCTAACAGACTTGCGTGTAGTTAATAAGCTGGATTCTTTTATTTGCTGCATTTGTATCCCACCTTTCTCCGTTGAGCCCAAAGCCATCCAGTGAAGTAATTCACAATAGAATATAATTACTAACTAAAATGTTCCATGTTGAAACCAGTGTCTGTCCATTGTGTCACACTGATTGTTTCTGTAAGATCAGATAATCAGGAAGTTATGATAATGTGATAGAAAACCCAAAGAGAAAGAAAATATGCAGTACTGTTTGAATAAATGCAATTCAGGCAATGCTGGGGAATTAGTTTCTCTTGAGTATTATGGTGGATTGCATTCTTAATACTGAGGTTAATAATTTCCTCTGTTGAGATTACATTCAGTGTCCCCATGTAGTTAATTCATCCTGGAACTATCAGGCTATCCTATTTCCTATCCCTTTTTAAAAATTTCCACTAAGTCCTCTTAATTTTTCTTTAAAAAATCAAAACAAGAAATGCCACATTATATGTTATTCTATACTTGTAACTGAATCTGTGAATTTGCCAAACCATAACTGTTGAAACAAGTTTATATCTTTTTTTAAGAAAGTACAAAATCTCTTTTACACTAATACAGACTGCTGGATCATCTTGACAAATATGTTCTTGTTTATTGAATATATTCATTACTATATTGAAACCACACAAGGTGTATCATTGTAGAATGGTTAAAGCAGAAGAAAGGTTATATTTCGGAATGGCCAAATTAAAGTCCTGACCTTCGCCCTACAGAAATGTGGAAGGATTTGAAGCAGGCAGTACCTCTGAGGAATCCCACCAACATCCCTGAGTTGTTCTGTAAGGAGGAATGGGCTAAAATCCCAAACTAATATGCAGGGCTGATCAATGGTTAGCGGAAACATTTAGTTACAGTTATTGCTGCCCAAGGAGGACCCAGCAGTTACTGAAAGCAAAAAATTTACATACTTTTGCCACACACAAATATGTAGCATTGGCTCATTTCCCTCAATAAATCAGTGATCGTTTTGGAGTCCTTTGTTTAACTGGGTTCTCGATCTAATTTTAGGACTTATTTTAAGCCATATTTATGCAGAAATATTGAAAATTCAAAAACTTTTAAGCACCACTATAATTCAAAACTTAGACTCTGTCTGGCACCTGGATTTTAGGAAGTTGTTTTTTCTTTTTTGGACATATGAGACTGATTCTAGGACTGTCTACATGCATATGCTCTAGCACTGAGGAAGTTACAGCCTTCTCCACTGAGCTACTGATAATACCTTCCTTCAGATCCTCACAATGATTTCAGAAGGGCTAGAAAGCATGGGCAGATTGGAATAGTAATCCCCCAGCATTAATTACCGCAAGTCCTCTCTAACTTGTTAGTGTAAATTTGGTAGATCAGTTCATATTAGATTTATTTTTAACTTCTATAACATTCTATGTTGTTTTAAGCTTCAAAAGCAGATGTTCTGAAAGATGAAGATTTGTATGCATGCATATGTAATGTCACTGTAGCTTCTTACAGTCTCAGGGCTGTTTGAAATGTGTAAAAATAGCAGGCGATACAGTTGTTACTGGATTTTACCACTTCTGATTACCCACAGAGATTACATGTTCATGGTGTGTTACTGAAAAACAATTCTAGTTGTGTAAAGTTAGCATATTGAAAGAAAATATGTTTTAGTCTGGGCTTCATTTTACTTCCATTTTATCTCCTTTGCCAATAAGAAAAGAAAAACTTAGAAAGTCAAATCAAGTGCAACACTATCAAAAACAACAAACCAACGAATATAAAAGTAATCTTTTAATAACATTCTGCTCAATACCTTTCTACAGTAGAAATATTTCGGTAAAGGGACTGAGCTAGATCCCAAATCCCACTAAGCAGGTGCTCATCTATATGGTAATATTTAAGGATATGCTGAAAGGCACCTACTCCTCAAATCGCAATGTCAAATGTTCGCTTTCATTACAGGTTAAGCGGTACAAGAAAAGACAGCCCTTGCTTCTGTGTGCTACAGCAATCAACAAAGTAACTGAAAATGCAACATAGAAATAAAAGCAACATAGAATAAAAAACTAAAAAAATAAAAGGAAGCATAGATACACAAGGCATTTGTATAAACACACTTGCAATCTTAAAGAGATTAAAAAATAAACTAACATGGGGAACGGATGTAATAAGGATTCTTAAAGGGATCCTTTCATGGAAAAGCAGAATTGGGATTGAAACAACTGGGAATGTTTATCTGGGAGAACAGAGAAGGCCATATAATGCTTTTCAAATATCTAAAAGGATGTCACCCAGAAGAAGGCCAGAGCTGCTTTTTATCATTCCATAATACAGGGCATGACAAATGAATCTAAGTCAGAGGAAGGACAATTTCAATTAAATGTTAGAAAAAGCTAAGGGTATGCTTCAAAGTCAAAACAAATTACTGCCATTTAGAAGTCCTGCTGAACTGCTTCTGATTAAGCTTGCTTTGGCCAAAACTAAAACTTGGTATGTTTTGGTTGTTTCAGATTTTGTTTCATCTCAAACCTGAAACAACCAAAACATGTCAGGTTTTGTTTCTGCTAAATTGTGATCAATCCCAGATAATTTTACAGAGTAAGTAGAAAGCATCACCCACTCTCCCTGGTGCAGGGCTGCTCTTTCATCTTCCATCCACTTTAGCCACTGCAAATTGGCACATGGTCTTTGTTGTAGTAGTGTCTCAGCAGTATGGAACCAGTTCCGCACCTGGCATATCCTACTGGCTGGCTTCTGAAGTCTCCCTAGAGTTTTCAGAATTTACCTACAAATGGATTGAAAGAGAATACGGGTGAGGAGGAGGTGGCTGTAAATGTAATTATATATTATGTGTGACCAAGGATTATGTTAAAGAAGTGAGGCAGCCTGAGATTTCAGCTCAAGGGAAAAATGTATTTTAATGATAATAAACGATGTAGAGAAAACAAGACTTTATTAAAATCAGATATTTTGAAATAGAAAAAATTATTATGCAACTGACAATAACATTGGAGTTTGATGATTATTTGAGATCCACCACATCAATTGCAATTTACATGGGTGTGTGTATATAAACACAAAAGTTATCATATATAAAGGATGCATAATACTTCATTGTTTTTTATTCTTCCTCAGTTTTATAGTAGATCTGTTAGTAATCAACTTGTTCCTAAATTTAAATTTAGGCTATTTAAATTTAATCTTAACTAAATGTAACCTTAACCCTTAAGAATAATCATTACTATAGTCCCTAAAAGGTGAAAAAGAATTCAGATACTGAATATACATTTTTTTTACAAAGCTCTTAATGTCTCTCAATTTTGAAGATGATGTTCAAACTTCCACTCCATTATGTGTTTACTTTTACATTTGAGCATATAAAAATGTTAATGTATTAGAATATGGTAATCATTTCCCAACTCAATTGCATTCCTTTAATAATACATTTACTTTTCAAATCTTTTTCATTTCTTTCCCAAGTGTATTCTACACAGTTTTTTTTATTAATATAGAATAGGCTTCCTGTGTTATGATGGCAGCTTAAAAACATATATTAGTACATTACCTTTTCAGTATATCCAAACTACAGAATATTTTTAGATTATAGTTTGTTAGAACTATGCATTTTTAATGCAGCAATAATCCAACTACACATTTTCTTCTGTATACTTGATTAAATTGATCTCAGATGAATTTTTATATTGCTCTTCAGTATTGTTATATCATTGGGAAATAAAGCCCTTGATTACTAGTTAGTTGGTATGCTAACATTCAAGGAATTAAATGTTCCAATTAGTTGAAATCCATCTGAAATTGAAAGAAAGGTGGAGAATATAGATGAGAAAAAGAAATACATACTCACTTGAATGAAAATTAAGTACTGTGAAGGAAAATGGGAGGGTGGCGTGGCTTAAAAAAAAGTAGAGAAGATCTATTTACCTAACACTAATAGTGGGATAGGAAAGAGTGGTGCGGTAGCCTAGAGGTGGAGCTCTCGCCTCACAATCAGGAGGCTGTGGATTCGATCCTAGGTAGAGGCAGATATTTCTCCCTGGGCACAATGAGAATATATCTGCTGAATAAAATTCTGCATTGGCGACAGGAAGGGCATCTGGCCAGTAAACACTCAGCTCCATTCAGTTGCCCAGACTCCATCCCACAAGGGGTTATGGGGTCATTAAAAGGAGATGATGAACAGTGGGATAGGAAAGCTGAAGATGGGTACCTGAATTTCACATATTAATCCAAAAACCTTTCCACTAAATATCTGAATACTATATGTGCTGTCCTCTTTATAAGACCTTGATCCCTTAAGATTTAATAGTTCTATATTTCCTGCTTTGCTTTTGACAGTAAGTTGTTATCAGGATTACAGTTGAGCCTTGTAATTGTAACGTGCAGCCTATGTTAATGAAGACATGTAGTGAAATACATGAAATGCCTTAATATGATCAAGGCATTATATAAACTCTGCTGGTTGCCTAATCTTATTAATTTTCTTATTAATAGGATGCTTCTGTGTTGTCATAGTGTGTGTGTGCGTATGTGTATGTGTTGTGACAATTCCATATACAGTAGCTTTTTTTTCAGCAACTTTTATCACAGAGTTCACAAATGGACAGTTTATGTTATTGGCTGCGGTAACTTGACAAGTCTCCTCTTTGCTACACACACACACATACATACATAACTTGCAGTTACTCACTTCACTTCCTGTCAAATACAATAACCTTGATCTCTTATTCATAGATTACTTCCAGATCCACACTAAGGTACAAGGTTAAAAATCAGGAGACTGTGAGTTCTAGTCCTGCCAGCCGCACAAAGTCAGCTCTGTGGCTTTGGGCCAGTCACTCTTTCACAGCCTTAGAAAGGAGTTAGTTGCAAAATCTTGCCAAGAAAACTGCAGGGATTTGTACAGGCAGTCACCAGGAGACAACATGAACTCAAAAGGACAGGAAAAAAAGCTTATGCATTTTATAATATTTCCAACATGAGACTTCTCAGCTAACAACATTAGTGTGTGTACATTTACATTCCTAACTAACATGTTTTACCATCTACTATATGAACATCTACTATATGAACAGCCGCCCGGAGTCCTCTGGGAATGGGGCGGCATAGAAATTCCAACGAATAAATAAATAAATAAACATTCCTTATACCTTTTCCATAAATAACCAAGGGACTATCACACATTTTTATTTTACTCCAGAATTTATTCCGCTACTGAATCTTTTGCTAAATTCACATACTGTATATGCTTACAACTGTCATATTGCACTTACCATATTCAACAAACGTCAACTCCATATAATGCAAAATATTCCAAAATTCAAACACTTCCTTTATCTTATGCTTTCTCTAAATCAATAAAATGCAACACATTTTTACATTTACCATCTAAACTACTTTTGTTTACTATAGTGAGATCTGCACACTCCCTGCCCGGTATAAAATCATACAGCACTTCCCAAATTCTGCTCACTGTTCACTTCTTGTTTCCTGTCATACAGCCATATAATAAAGGTAAAAATAGTAAGTCATTGTAATATTATATTTGTTAAATTTATATCTCACTGAACTTGTTGCCTGGGAAGGTGTTTGGAAGAATTCTGATTCTGTGGTTTTTACCTATGCTCTTGATACTGCTGCCTTATTTTTTTAAACAGAGAAACAATAATAACGTCCTTTCAATTGTCAGGCATAGATATGGCCTTCACACAATCATTGAATATGTTGCACAGCCCTTCCATAATAATGGTAAAAAAAGATCAGTGCTTACATTAAATGTAGAATTGTTTAAGAACTAATTTCTTTCTGTGTCCTCAGATAAAGTCATTTTAGAGAAAGTAATGTAATTTATATTACTGCAGCTGTGGTGGTTCAGTGGTTAGAATACAATATTGCAGGTTAACTCTGTCAGGAGTTCGATTCCTTCAATCCTGACCCGCTCAAGGTTGACTTGGCCTTCCGAGATTGGTAAAATGAAGACCCAGATTTTTGGAAGCAATACGCTGACTCTGTAAACCGCTTAGAGAGGGCTGTAAAAGCATTGTGAAGCGGCATATAAGGAGCTGTGGTGGCTCAAGTGGTTAGAACACAGTACTGCTGATCAGCAGTTTGGCTGATTGAATCCCACCAGCTCCAAGGTTGACTCAGCCTCCCATCCTTCTGAGGTCGGTAAAATGAGAACCCAGATTGTTGGGG
>JANHJO010003563.1:79700-92928 GCA_032468235.1 Pseudoxyrhopus heterurus | reverse complement strand
TGTGAACCGAGTCAAACATTTAGCTGATTTTTTTGGTTGTGAACTGAAGCGGTTGTGAACCGAGGTTCCACTGTATATATATAATAGTCTAGAAATATACTGTTATATATATATAATATATATATATAATGTATTATACATATTATGTAATAGTCTAGAACTAAGGAGAAATTTCCTGACGGAACAATTAATCAGTGGAATGACTTGCCTCCAGAAGTTGTGGGTGCTCCAAGCCTGGAGATTTTTAAGAAGAGGTCGGACAACCATTTGTCTGAAATGGCATAGGGGTTTCCTGCCTGAGCAGACCTCCAAGGTTCCTTCCCATTCTGTTATTCTGTTAGATATTTTTAAAGCATTCTTTTGTGTTCAAAATCTACTACTTTCCTCTGTTCTCTGATTTATATATTGGATGTGAAAGTACAAAACAGAGCTTCTGCTGTATGATTATATGATAAAATATTTCATTATGATGAATGTATCTAAAAAGTCAAAGTTGTGATTGCTGTGGGAACTTTAGCTAACTGCCTGACTTGGGCTCAATTATTTGATATTTTTCAGAATATATTCCACTTTGTTTAGCATTACTTATTCCAATTTTGAGGGTATACACTATAATAATTTCCTGTTTAATTGGTTCTTATATAATTTAGGTAGTTTTTCCCCTTCTGAAGCTGAAAGTATTCAGGCTCCTTCAGGTATAAGAATTAAGGGTCTATTTAATCATGATTTAAAATTTTATTTTAATCTTCTCAGAGATGTCAGAAGATGAACAGTTTGCCTTGGCTTTAAAAATGAGTGAGCAAGAAGCCAGACACTTAAATTCACAAGAGGAGGAAGAGGAAGAACTCCTGAGAAAAGCCATTGCTGAGAGCCTTAGTGTAAGTAGACGAGATGTTCTCCTTTTACTCTTTTTTTTGCCCTGTAGGTTTCAGAAATGACTTTTCTCCAAGGCTGGCTTATGAAACCTAGTCTTAGACAAAGCATCTGACAAGAGAGCAAATATAACAAATATATTTGTTAAGCTTTACTGTGCTAATGGACTTATTGATGCATAATATCTAATTTCACCGTTGGCTATCACCGAACAGATTAATGTGGAAGTATTATTTATGTTTTTTACTGTGTAGAACAGCAGTCAATTTGATTTAATAATTAGAAGAATACATATATACATACATGCAAATCATTTTCATTTTATGTGTGTTCTTGTTCTTCCTGCAGAGCTGCCAGCCTTCTGAGTTTGCTGCTGCTCCCGTGCCTCTCCTTTCCCAGGCATCAGGATCTCCAGTGCAAAACCACCCATCTGGATCAGAGGATTCTCAGCTCCTTGCAGTTTCACCACCTTGCTCTGAATCTCCTTGCTCCAAATGCAGCTCCGTCTTTTCAAGTGACAAAACTGATGAGAACAGAGAGACAGATGTCACCAAGAGTCCCCTGGTAGTGCTGAAAAGGTTAAGCCAGGACATAGTTGAAAGCTCACTAGTTTCTAGCATAATTGTATCTCCAGGGAAGAGCCAGCTTTTTGCAAGGTCAGGCACTTCCTCACCAGCTGGGAACTGCTCCAATGATACCTCATGTAGTTCAGAAGAGGAGTTACCTATTATCTTAAGTCCCACCTTTCCCCAAGGACCTCAGAGGTCTTGGCAGCTGGCACCCCGGAGACTCTTTATGGGAAAGTGCAGCCTTCTAACACCAACAGGCAAAGAAATGGAACATTCCCAAAATTACTTAAAAGAAAACCTTCATGTTGACTGCCCAGAAGTCCTGCAGAAGGAAGCCCAGCAGCAGAGTACTTTTGATCATGACACAAGTCCTCCTGAGCTCAGAGATCAGGCTGAGCATGGCAAAAAGGCACTGCTTTCTGCTGAGCTTATAGAAAGAACTGGTCTACCAGAAAGCGCACCGGCAATTTGCACACTTCCTTGGACTGATGAGAAATGCCAACATGAAGAACCGGGCGTGGTGCACTATTATTGGGGTGTTCCATTCTGCCCCAAAGGAATAGATCCTAACAAGTATACTCAAGTCATCATGTGCCAGCTTGAGGTTTACCAGAAAAGCCTGAAACAGGCTCAGCGGCAGCTCCTGCAGAAGAAGCCATTTGGGGAACCAATTGTTCCTAATTCAAGTTCCCTGAGACAACGTAAATTTGCAAAAGACGAGGAAACATCAAGACAAAGAGAAGATACTGATGATCAAGAAGGGGAAGACATGGATGAGAAAAAGGAACCTGATAATGTTGCCTGGCTCCGTTCCCGAGTAAACGGAGAGTCTTACAAATATCCAGCAGGGGATGTAGCAGAGGGAAGAAACTCTGAGTGTGGAGATGAATCAGCAAGCAGCTCTCTTCAGGTAAGTTTGCCCTACCTGGATAATTATGAATCAACGAAAAAAGAGCAGAGTGGCTAAGCATTTTGCTGCCGTGCACATTCTTAGATCAAAATGGCAGGAAATTATGCTATTGATTTTCAACAGTTAAGGTAAGGTTCGAGGGAATTCTAGGGGGCACAAAGAACTGTATGGGGGCTGTGAATTGCCAATTACTGTACTGAATGTTATCTAATGATGCTTCTGGGGCTCCCAAGACATTAGAGTCCTCTGAAAATCTGCTTTTAATAATGCAGATAGTCCTTGACTTATGATATACAATTGAGCCAAAAAAAAAATTGTTGCTAAGCAAGACTATTTTTTGAGTTTTGCCCCATTTTATGATCCTTTTTATCAGAGTTGTTAAGCGAATGACCACAGCTGTTAAGTGAATCATGTAGTCATTCAGCGAATCTGGCTTTTCCCCTTGACTTTGCTTGTTGGAAGCCGGCTAGGAAGATTACAAATGGTGATCACAAGATCCCAGGACAGTACAACTGTCATAATTACATGCCAGTTGCCAAACACCCTAATTTTGTTCATGTGACCATGGGTTTACTGCAGTGGTCATAAGTGTGAAAATCTGTGCCACATTGCTTTTTTCAGTGCTGTTTTTAATTTCAAACGGTCACTAAAGGAATGGTTGTAAGTCGAGGACTATCTGTGTACTGATTTAGTTTAAAATGTAAATCAAATTATATCCACAAATGCACAGCGCTATATAACAAATACAGTACTCTGGATTGTTGACCAAGGGGTGTTGCTAAAATAATGGCTAGATTATGTTGCATATATTAGAATCAATAGGATGTGAAATCCTGTATGGTCTTATATTTGGACAGTTGTGGTAGAACATGGTTTGCTTTCCGCTGTGAACTTTTGCTACTCGGAACTGAAATTTTAATTTACATTATTGAATTTGTTTTATTGCTTTGTCCTCTGGAGTTATTACATTTCCCAAACCTATCAATCTTTCCTGCTTCCTCTATGTTTCTGCTTTGCATTTTTGAGCAGTGCATTCTTTTTTTCATTCATCGTGTTACAGGACAATAAAAATGAGGCATATCTAGGAAAACTTCACAATCCCTCTAGCTGTTGAAGTTTATGCAGTGAGGCCAGAACTAAGCTTAATCCTTGGCTTTGTTTGCTGAAAGTGTCCTTTAAATATCTATGGAGTGGCCGCTAGGTGTCAGGTTTTCTCTCTTCAGGGGCAAGAGGCAGCTTTCGGTCACCACCATGCCTTAAACCTATTGCTAGTCAGATGAAGTATTTATTGCTGTTGTATTTTAAGTTTGTGTCAGCCTTTTTCAACCCTCATTTTTCATAATGACTTCACTGCTAGATCATTGTATAACTTTATCTTCTTCTGACTGAAGCTGAACCCTGTTGTTACTATTTTCAAGTATATTTGATTGTTTACCCCGGTGATGGAAAGATGTTTTGTGATATTTATATTCTACCTTATAATATTGAACACTCTGAGGAAATTCTGTCATGTCTGCATATTCTTTTAGAAGTAGAAGAGCGGTACAGGTTGTACTTTAGGTCTCACAGACTTGGATCCAAAGTGGTTATATTTAAACAACCTTAAAGGTGAGCTGCAAAGAGAAACACTTGGCTTTGTGCCCAATTTCTTTACTCACTTATGATAAGCTGGCAATGACCTGAATGGTTTAAGGTCAAACCTTCTCTGTTCTCTTGTTGGAACTGCTGACCATATTTAATTTGGAATGTATTTTGGCAAGTGAAATGCACAGAAAGCCGCCATCACTGCTGCATTCTTGAGCTTTTTATGCAGCTCAAGTTGGGGAATAATGGTCTTGACATTTAAAATTGCTTTAGGACCCCAAGAGACAAATGGCATAATTGGGGAAACTTGAAAATACAATTAGAATGCAAAAAGCTTAAGCCCTCACTTGTAAATAGACACAAAAGGACTTTATAATAGTAGAACAGAGAAGTAAAAACGGGATGGCAGCCAAGTCTGACAATATGCTTCACGACAGGTAATTTTTAACATTGCTTTTCTTCCACATGAAATAGAACATGGAGGCAGTGGGCAGATAATTCAAAGGCTACTTTCCATGTTTTAAGCTTCATTTGAGCATCGTATTTTTCTTTGTCGTAATTACCTACCAGCATACTTTGTCACAGTTTCAGTGCCCTTTGTGTTGACAGTAGTGGAAGCACTAATGTATTTAAAGTGCCAACATGTCTCCTTAGTTGTTCAGTCCAAGCAGATGCTATGAGCCAGCTGCTTGGTTGAGCCACTTGTTGCTATTACAATATAGCTGAATAAGTTGTAAATGTAAAATCTGCAATTTTTCGGATGGTTTGCATTAGTGGCAGGCCTATTTAACTATGCAACTTGCATTTGCTCACTTGCAAAAATGGTTAATGAAGGCAACAGCTAGTTTCTTCAGGTCTTCCCTAGTGATTGTTTGTTCACTGTGATTACATGAAATGCTATTAAAATGGTTAAAGTGCTTGAGTGACTCTTTCAAGCACCATATGTTCTTCAGGAAGAACAGATACTTCTATTGACATAGGTGAACATTTTTCTTATTTGTTGTCCAGACTTAGAGTGAAACAAGATGTTGCAGCAGATGTGGATTTCTGCTGAAAATAGCATTCCATGAAACTGTTGTGAATACTCCAACCATGCTAATTCCCCCATCTCTCCTCCATTTTATGAGCAGCTGCTTGGGATTCAATCCATCAATCAGAATAGAGCTGGAAAGGACCTTGGAGGTCTTCTAATCCAACCCCCTGCTCATGCATAGTTCAAGTCATACCATTTCAAATGATTGTCTGGTCTCTTCTTAAAAACCTCCAGTGATGAAGCACCCACAACTTCTGACTGGTTCCACTGGTTAATTGCTCTCACTGTTAGAAAATTTCTCCTTAATTCCAAATTGCTTCTCTCTTTGATTAGTTTCCAACCATTGTTTCTTATCTTGCCCTCTGGTGCTTTGGAAAATAAGTTGACCCCCTCTCCTCTTCGTGGCAGCCTCTCAAATACTAGAATACTGATGTAATGTCCGCCCTAGTCCTTTTCTCTAGACTAGCCAAACCCAAATCCTGCAACTGTTCTTCATATGTTTTAGTCTCTAGGCCTTTAATCATCTGGATTGAGGACAATTATTTCAGAGAGAGAGGGGATGTTTTGGTATGGGGACAAGAGGCTTCAAATCTATCTATTTTAACTTTAAGAATAATTATTATGTCTGTTTTTTGCTAAGGAAGCAAGTCAGTTTCTTAATTTCTTTTCTGGGACTGAATTGAACAAACATTAAACTTTCTGAATGTGAAGAAGCACTTTCTCTTAAAAAGGGGAACTGAGAAAGATAAATTTGGGGTGGTCATTTGTATTGTATTTTAGACATCTACTCTACAGTCTTAAGGCTATAAGAGGAGGTTCTTTGCAAAATGCAATGGAAAAGCCAGTTTGAAGTAGAGGGCTCAGGGTAGAAGCCAAAAGACCTGTGAGTTCTAGTCCCACCATAGGCACACCGTCAACTAGGTGACCTTTGGCCAATCGTTTTCTCTTCAAGCCCTAGAAGGACAAAAGGCAAAACCATTTCCCAAAAATATTGCCAAGGGCCTAATTTAGGCCATTCCCATGATTCAAATATGTTACCTGATGGCACATACACATTGGAAAAGTATATTTGTTGGGTCTACTCTTTGTCCTAGGGCTATTTGCCTTTCCCCCTTAATCAGTGTTTGCAAGCTTCTCCCATAGTATTGACTCTGCTCTTGAAACATAGTAGGAAGGAGATTATGTGTAGCATCTGTCCTCACTTATGGTCAGGGCTATGTTCTTCACCCAAAATGGATAACTCACAGAATGTTTTCTTAGGTTGACAAAAAAATATGGGGCGTAGGAAGAAGAGAGAAAGGAAAATGTAAATGGGAGTGGGAGTGGGGAGATTGGGAAAAGAGAAAGGAAACACATAGGTACAAATTTAGCAGAATAAGGTTAAAGGTCTGTCAGAATTAAGGTGTGTGACAGTTGTCAGGCTAGAGATTCTAGCTTTCAACTCTCAGATTGTTTTCTTATCCTTTTACACCCAAAAGCTTTGTGTGTAGAAAAACACAGATAGGTAAATATTTAGCACCCGGCCCTGGAAGAAATCTCAAATCCAGAAAGCCACTTCATTTAAAATTTGTATAGTAAAACATATTTACTTTTCAGAATATGCAGGTATACAATTAATGTCTCACTAATGTCTGTAGATATGAAATGATAATCCATTTGTCAACTTTACCGCTAACTGATTAATTCTGATGTGGACTTCATTTTTCAGGGTATATTTACTCACAAAACATTTTGCAAGATTGTATTTCTGTTTTAGACAATAAAGTGATGCATTCAATATCTGTAACGCATTAATATTCTTCAGAGTGGTTCTTTTTCAGAGTTAGCTTTTATAACACTTTTGCTTCTGAATTTAACCTTTGAGTTTAGGTATCATAACAATAAGCTCTTATTATGATTATTCACTGTATCCCAACTTGTCCAACAGAGCATGCCTTCTTTGCTACAATTTTTGGCTTGTTATTGCTTTCTGTTTTGGTAATGGTTGTTATGCAGACTTTCTTGACAAGAAATTAGTTATGATGGCTATCTAGTTTCTTCTAGCTTTTATTAGGACTCTGTAGCGATTTGATTTGAAGGGGACCTCTTTAAATACACTCCTAGGGGAATAAGAATGTATGGACCTCCTGCCACAACTCCCAGGAAAAGACCCAGCTTCTTTAAGGAGTTGCCAGCAAGTATTAGGCAACCTTTTCCTTTTGGAATCTGCTCTCACTTCTATAATTTTGAAATCAGGTGATCTTTGGGTCTCTTTAGATGTGTAATACAGGTAGTCCTCAATTTACAACCTCAATTGAGCCTCAGGTTTCTGTTGCTATGCCAGACCTTTGTGAAGTGAATTTTGTCCCGTTTTATGACCTTTCTTGCCACAGTTGTTCAGTGAATCACTGCAGTCATTAAGTTAGTAACACGGTTGTTAAGTGAATCTGGCTTTTCCATTGAATTGCTTGTCAGAAGGTCACAAAAGATGAACACACGACTGGGGAGCACTGCAGCCAATCGTAAGTATGAGTCAGTTGTCAAGCGTCTGGATTTGGATCATGCAACCATGGAGAGGCCACAAGGGTTGTAAGTATGAAAAACGATTGTCCTTTACTTTTTCAGTTCTCTTGTAACTTCGAAAGGTCACGACATGAACAGTTGTTATAAGTCAAGGACTACCCGTAATATAGTTGATATTATAATGTATAGTCAAATAATAATTATGTTTTTTTCCTTCTTAGGCTTCTCAAGTGCTGTTTGCAGAAGATATGCTTGAAGAAAGGGAGCCTGTACAGATTACACAAAGGTAAGGAGATCTCTTCCATCACTGTTGACTCTGTAAGAGACAGATTGCCTGGGTTCATGGCATCTGAGGAAGCCGGAACCCAGAAATTCTGTCTTGTACCTGTAACCATTGCAGACTGCAGACTGTATGAGGTTAAAGATGTGGGAATTGTACACAGGGATGTCATTTTTGTTTGCATGTTGATTAAATGTATAGTCAAATAATAATTATGTTTTCTTGTCCTAGTGTGTGAAAATGATGTACAGGTAGTTCTCTATCAACCGATCACTTAGCGACCATTCAAAGTTATGATGGCACTGAAAAAAGGGACTTATGACCACTCCTTGCACTAACAACTGTCAGAGTGTCCCAACCGTCACGTGATTATGATTTGTGTTTATGATTGGAGCATCAAGGGATCACCATTTGCGACCTTCCCAGACAGTTTCCCATAAGCATAGTCAATTGGGAGGGGGAGTGTTAGTCAGATACACTTAATAATCACATGATTTGCTTAATGACTGTGGCAGAAAACGTTGAAAAATCAGATTCTCTCACATGATGATTCACTTAATGAGCTTTTTGTATGGTGATAGAAGTTCTAGTCCCTAATTGTGGTCCTAAGTTGAAGACTGCTTGAAAAGTATGCATTGTAATTCTTACAGGTAGCCTTCAAATTAACAATTACTAATTATCAATTACTATTGTGATTGTATTTTCCAGCCTCTATTGATTCATCATTAAACGGTGCAGTCATTAAGTGAACCACTGTAGTCATAAGCGAAACATTGACTGTGACTTGTGACCTGCCCTGCCAGCTTCTCCATTGACTTTGCTTGTCTGAAGCCATCTGGGAAGGTTACAACTAGCGATCACATGACCCAGGATGCTGTGACTGTCCTAAACGTGTGACGGGTGGCAGGTGTCTGACTCTATCAAGTGACCTGTGGTTATAACTGTGAGGGCTTTAAATAACATTTTTCAGTGCTGTTGAACTTCAAACTAAATGGATGGTTATTAAGCAAGACTACCTATATTCCACATATGGTCCAGCAGAAGAGAATAGCCATCGGAAATGTGCCCCATTCTTTAAAATATAAAGGAAGAAGTATCCATTGCAACAAGATTTTTCATTAAGTACAACTCCTGCCCAAAAAATGTGATTTAATTTGACATAGCTCCTTGAAGCAGTCGGCTTTCGGGAATATCGACAGCAATAAATTCAGAGTCGATGTGTAGGTGTGGTGATTGTGTATGTGTGCATGTGTGCACACACACAGGTGCATGAGTATGAAATGGGAAGAGTAGAAGAGGAATCTAAGAAAATCCATCCTAATAGTGACAATATTTGTTTTCTTGAGAGAACAATGTTCTTGGATGTCCAATTAAAGTACATGCGAGTGACACATGTAATTTGGGAGCTTCAAACTCCATTTCTTTCAGAAAATGAAACAGAAGGATTGGGAGCTGCTGCTTACTTTTTACATTTGGGTCACTGCTACATACCTTCTTTAGCAGGAATAGCAAGATGACCATTTCTAGGATATATTCTTGGAAGTCTGCTTCTTTGAAGCTTCTTAAAGCAAGAATGAAACATAGAAGCTAGAACAGTTTTCCTCCGAGATCAGAAAATGAAGGCCATTTGAGGAGATGGCACAGGTCAGGGAAAGTTTCATGAAATAAATTCCCAGGAAAGTTCCAATATTTGTGCTCGATCACAAGCTTGCTGGGAAAAGTCACTTAATTCTCAGGTTAGATTTCCCAGGTCTTATAATTAAGTGGCCTTGGCATGAGGCCACCAGTTTTTCACTGCCTGATATCCTGTTTTCATTGATCTAACAACATTTTGGCTGAATGCTGTATGAGGGAGCAGACGAACTGATGTGATAAGTCTTCCCACCCTGCAGCAAGGGGGGTATAACACAGAGTTGCACAAGGAGTTTGTTGGTTTGTCTTTTATAGTAATGCTTTTGGGGGTGAGGTGTTCAAGATTGGGTCAGTTTCTTTGTCATCATTACTGTCAGGAGGGACTGAAAGGGGAAGAGCAAAGGAGGGGAAAACTTTTGTTTCTCCACTGTGACATTATTTGGGAAATATTCATTAGCTAGCATTTAATTGGAACAGCCCTGATTCTGGGGTGGCATTTATCTAAATTTCAAATGGTCATAATGCAAAGCCATCAGTCTCTTAAGGCTTGTTCCATTTTCCCAGAGTTTGAGTAAAGGGTTAGTATCCTGTCCATTTTTCAAGCCACAGCAGGGATGATTCAGTAGAGTTTGCTTGCTAATCTGAAGTCCTGGGAACTTCATAATGCAGTCGGTGGCTTCCCTCATCAGTCCTCTGGGATGAAGGCTGACCATTCCATGCTGTGACATCTAATTTCATCAGAAAGTGCATCTGCTTTGAACTAACCGTAGCTACACTATTCTCAGCCTTGTGCGCATTAAATGCTGCCATCTGGCAAGTGGCCCTTTGCCAGAGGAGCCCTACGCTGGACAGTGCATGGCACCCAAGTCAGTGGTTTTCAAATGCTCTTTGAGTCTTCAGGTTCTGGAATAATTTTGGAAATTGTTTCTTCCAAAGACATGTCCCTCTACAGGTTTTTGTGGGCCTCTTAGCTGTGTTGTTGTTGTTAAGATTGAGATTTAAATAAATGTTTGTATGTTTTGTTATCAGGAAATACTTGCTGTAGCAAGCAATGCATGAGGACTTCAAATTGATTAGCCCATTTTATAAATGCCTTAGCAAACTGTTTAGCGTGAAGCCTTTTGATGTAAATCTCGATGGTTTACATGGAGCTTGGATTCATAACAACTGGCTTAAAATAGTTTTATTAATAGTGATATTAAATGATTAATAATTATTAATTATTTTATTTAAAGAGTGAGAGAAGTCACATGATTTTCCATTAGAGTTTTCTTATTTATCATAAATTGGTGGTGACTGTTTCTGTCTGCTTAAGGCTTGTAGCTGAATTTAGTAACTCTTTTCTTTAGTCAGTACTGGGATTTATGTTTTCTATATATACACTTGCATATTTGATCGCTCCAGCAATGGAACTACACCAAACATACCAGAAGTATGAAAGGACGGTTATGTCATAGTAGCTTAGCCTCTTTCTCTTACGACATGGAGACAACATGACTTTGCCAGAAAGTGGAAATGAGAGGAATTGGGCAAAGTTGAATGTAGCAGAGGAAAAAAAATGCTCTTTTCATGTTGGCAAGACTTGCTATACAGAAACTTTGAATTGTTGAGATTCCTGCCTTCTGAATGTAGTGAAGATACAGAAAAAAACTGATCAGTAAAATATGGACAATGAAGCGTTCATTGTCAAAAAGATCCCTACTCTGTCTGCTTTAAGGAGTTACTCCCTAAGCATATACAGTAGCTGTTTTGCTACCTGGCATATTCCTGTGACCAGGACTAGAAAGCATCAAAGAAGCATTTACAAATCGCAATAAACAGTCTTCCTTTTGCACATTGCTTTTAGGACATGGTTGGGAGGCAAATTGTTTGCTCTTTTTTTTTTTTAAGATTCTTTCCTCCCCACTCCCCCCTTATTGCATTCTCTCCTGCTACCCTCTTTGAATAAGCAGAGCTTACACAATTCCATCTGCCTTTCTCCGAATGCTTTGTGACTTTGATTTATCATGTGTTTGTGTTTTGGCAGCATTTCTGCCTTGACTCCTTTGGACAATACGAAGAACCCAGACATTGCCACAGAGGATCATGCTGAGGAGGAAATCACTGTGTGCCCTGGTATGACCTCTGCAACAGTTTGTTTGCAATTTTGAATCAGAAAGGTTATGTCATGTCCTTTCAAGCAGGCCCATATTGTTTATTATTATCTGGGACTTCAGGGCATTCCCGCCCCCAGCCCTTCGCTTCCATGGTATATTGCCTGCAGAATTGCAGGTGCCTCTTGCCTCATTAGTTTCCTCTTTCTATTGTTTGCTTGGCACCAGACTGAGGATGAAATAAGTACGACTTGCTGAGCTGCTTTGTTTTGAGTAAATACTATTTTGCCAGGTGTTTATAGTGACCTTTTTTTTTTCTTAGTTAGGTATAATGGAACAAGATCTCTTGATCCTGTCTTTCAGAGACTGAATGACATACTTGTTCCTCCCAGTTTTGAATGAACAACTTGATTCAGTGAAATGGTTCAAGGTTAAGCTGTTTTCTTCCAAAGCCAATCTAATTCTGACATTATTTTCTTAAAGCCAGCTTTTTTTCAATTGTATATTTGACACAGGATTTGGTTTAATGGTGGGGTTTCCTACAGATGATTGGATAAGTTTTTTATTGAGGGAAGTATAGATAGGATACAAAGAAAATTACCAGCTACGTAGTGCTGGGCTGAGGGACTTTGTTCTCGCATAATACTGTTCACCAGCTTGCACCAACAGTGTACAGTTTACATGCCCCACTGTTCCATGTTTCTCATTTAGCCATAGAGCGGCACTCGTTTTATCTACACATAGCTGCACTATGGCTTTAAACTTCTACTTCAGCTGTGTTGTTGCACATTGTCTGCTAACATTTGTGACAAGTCTAAAAAATGTTTAGAAACTGTGAAGACACTGTAAAGCAAATGGGATACATTTTATCAGCTAGTGTGGAGTGTGCTGAGGTGGGGGGAGAGCGGGTTGGAGGGGGCTTACAGAGTCTAGGAAGGGGGTGGGCTGCCGCCATTGCTAACATGGAGATTTCTGTTGCAGAAACTCAGCAGAGTCCATCACAAGCTGTTGAGTCTGAGAGTGGAGAAATCCATTCATCCAGCAAAGATGTCTTTCTGCAGGTAAGCAAGTCCCTAGGGAATAACAGCCAGGAAAGCATCTGGAATGCGGAATCTCATTTCTTACCCATTTTCCAAAATGAGCTGCTTTGCAAACGAGGCAGCTTGCTGGAAAATCTTGTCCAGAAATGTGCACTCTCTTCTTGGGCCTCCTGGTGTTTTCTTCCTTTTTATCATCAATTTCTCCTCCGTGGTTATGGCACTTCTTGTTAGCTAAGGGTTTTCTGTTGACTTTCTCACATTCGTCATTTTGGGTGCAACGCGTATCGCTGTGGTGCTTTTGTGAGCTGTAATATGCTAAAATATGCCAGAGGACACCACTGGATGCTCCTACGGAAGGGGAACCAGTTGCTCCCGGCTTATGTTTCTAACTGAACAAAGGGGTTACAAGCAGGAGAGCAAAATTGATTTCACAGTGAGATTAAACTCCCACTGTTGCTTATAGAAATGGAGTGGGCAGAATGTGTGGTGTCAATGCTGGCTTGGATGGTGCTGTCGAATTTTGGATTGATTGCTATGTTCGTATTAGTGCTTTCATTTAACAAGCTTAGATGTTTCTCTAAATTAAAGGGAAGAAAATCTTCTCTTGCTTGTATCATTATCACCAGGTGAATGCTGTTGTGTTGGATTTCCTCTCCCTTCTCTCAGTGTACCTGTGCTGCAGTCACCATGCAGCTGTCATAACAATGACATC
>JANHJO010003563.1:60196-76955 GCA_032468235.1 Pseudoxyrhopus heterurus | reverse complement strand
GCATGCGCAAGATGGCGGGCTGACGATCTCGGCTGGGGAGGTCGGCTGTTAGCAATGGAGGGTTTTTACAGCAACGCGGCCGGTCTGGAGGAGGAGACAGGGACCGGTTTGGATGAGTGGCACCCCTGCAGCCGGACAATTTTGAAACGGGCTGCCGAGGCGCATTTTTCGAGCCGCGCCCGGTGCCGGAGTGCAGGGCAGTGAATGTCGGCTTGCTGTGTGGGTGTGGCCGGGAGTTCCGGTGTGCAGGAGACTCGGAGCGACCTCGGAGCGGCCTCTGGATGGCCCGGGAGACCCCGGGAGACCCCGGGAGACTGCAAACCGATCATGGCGCGGGAGGTACCAGAGTGGGATGGCGGTTGCGGTGCCTCCGGAGTCCCCGTCGTCGTCGTGGAGGCCGGGGAGATCCCGGCGCCGGCGGTGGAGTTTTCGGCACTGGAGGTGTTGGCTTGTGAGTCCAGGCGGTGGCAGCGGAGGCCTCTGGGAGCGGCAGGCCCACGCTCACAGCTGTGCGCGAGAGATCGGGTGGCCTCTGGAATGTTGGTCGTGGTGGTTGCTGCGTGGGAGCGGCGGGCTGGGGGCTCAGCTGAATGTCAACGGGATTTGGAAGGGGCGAGTACTGGCCTCCCATTCTCCGGCCCACGCGGTTCAGGGTGGACCCAGCCTCTATTCTTTTTTGTTCATCTGCGGCCTGGAACTCTTCGCTCTAGCCCCTGCCTATCTATCCATCTATGGACTGCAACTTGTACCCTTGCCTACCACTAGCAGAACTAATGCTGCCGACTTCCGGAAAGACTCAGGGCCTTTTTCATACTGGCCCAGACTGGAACTGCACTCATCCCCTGCGTTACATAATGTTTCACTGAACCTTCTAACATCTTGGTTCTGAATCCATCTTTTATTTGTATACATGAATTATTTCTTGGTATATAAGTATTTATGCATTATGTCCCTCTATTGCTGCTGCCTCCCCTTTCTTACCTCTAATTCTGGAGGGGAAAATTTTCTGACTGCAAGAGAGACAGTTACAACACCTGGGAGTGAAGAAAGAATCTGGATATAATTTCTCTGGTTCCAGTAGGCAGCCTGTTGCTCCGCTCACATCCCTTTAGGTGCAGCTAGATAATTACCGATAGCTATTCTGAACAATTAAACCAATAGAAAGAGCATACTCTCACGGGAATGTAAGAAAATACACATTCTCTTTTTTTATATAGTAATTTTACTACAGGTTACAATTAGAAAGATAAAAACCAATGCAAACTAAAAGAAAGAAAAGAATAAAAAGAAAAAATAGAAATGAAAAAATAAAAATAGGAAAGAAAAAATAATATAGTAAAGAAAAAGAAGACATATAAATGACTTCCTCCTTTACAAGTATAAACAATTTTAGTAATTTTTCATTGTCTCTTAAAATACAGTGAATGATCTCTTCTTCCCATATCTCATCGCTTATCTATAAACAAATCCTTAATGACCCATTGTTCAGTCCTGATCAGCAAAAGTTTATTAAGAGTTACCAGAGATAACGTATCTATTTTAACCTGGATCAAAGAAACCAGCTTTAAATTCCTTCCTGTTACTTTTAACAATCTTGATCTTTAGTCCCTCCAAATAATTCCTAGAACTTGATTTCCTTTCTTCTTTTTTTTTGCCCCTTCTCACAAAATCCTTCAAAGCCTTAACAAGCCTCTTTTGTAAATCTCAATATAGGAAAATTATCCAGGTCATTCACTATTTATTCTGTGTTGCTAAAGTTGGAGATCTCAGAGTATGCGGACTGGCCTGTTCAATTTACTAAGCAGGATTTGAGCATGCTCACAAGAAGAATTTATTTCTTCTCTTCTGGAGTTGGGAACTAAACCACAGAATTGTCTTTATATTTTAAATTTTAATCTAATTTAATTATTTATAACTATTTAAAAATATTTTGAGGACTGGGAGAAGGAATCTTAAGAAAGGAGTCCATATTGACTATCTCCATCTAGAACAGTCGCATCAAACAATTGACTGTCTGGCATGGTTGAGTACCTTTTAGAAACTTAAGATATAGTATATTTTCTAAGCCATGATAGTTTGGTTTAGTTTAGCTTGGACTGTGAATTTAACCATTGTGATTTGTTTACTGTGCTTTATGCCTTGTATGGATAGTCATTGTGTCTTATTCAGCAACATGTGGTTAAAATAAATTACTGGCAGAACTAGAGATGATCAGTCCAAGGAACAAGTCTCTCGGATCTCAGATTAGCATATTTTTTTTAGGAAAAAAGATAAAAGTAAAAAGTCAAGAATTTTGTCAAGTATTTTACTTTGAGGATGATAGCATAGATATAGACCAATTGAGACTGTCTTTCTTCCACTCATTTAATATAGGGGCGGCCTGTCTTTTTTGAGAAAGTGGGTCAGCTTGCATCTGTAGATGGTTTAGAATCTGCTAATAATCTTCCTGTGAAAATGAGAACCAGCTCTTACATCAGGCAAGAATGAATGAATGAATAGATGCCACTCAGAATCACCTTGTACAAGATCGGTGGCAGATAAATTTGATAGATAGATTAGATAGATAGATGATAGATAGATAGATAGATAGATAGATAGATAGATAGATAGATAGATAGATGTAAAAGAACTATGTATTCAATGTTGCCCCAGCCTGGAAACTAAAGCAAACTTTTTTCTTTTCGTGTATAAGTAACAGGCTCATTTATATTAAACTTATCAGGTTTAACAGTAGCTAGTATATGCCTAGAAGAAGCTCACAAGTGCTGAATAATGGTTCTTTGTTAAGGAAAAAAAGAAGAGCTTACTCAGGTCAGATCCTGTCTGATTCATTTTCCTCTGCTTATTGTTCTTAGTTTATACCATTCTCTACTTCAGAAATATTTAGCTACATACGGATCAAAAATTAATTTTGTTTAGAATAGCTAATATAATTTTAAAGAGAAATTTGATTGGATAAAAGAAGAGCAAGAGGCTCTGAAATGTAAGAAAGTTTTTAAAAGTGTATTTAATAGGATTATGTGACAAGTTGAAGTTGAATTCTCTAAAGCAACCATCCCTTCCTGGGACTGCAGGGTAATTTCAGAGGGCTGCCATGTCATCCTGGGAAAAGACATAGCTGCTTCTAAGACAACCTTTCTGGGTTTGCGGGCCAGTGGCAGGGGAGGGAGAGGGAATGGTTTCACGCGAGTGGTGGGCGAACATGCAGGCATCTCAATTTGTGCAAACGGCAAGCATGTGCACCTGCTGATTGCACACATGGAACAGTGTGCAGGCTCCTGCCGCTTCTGCAGCCCAGTTCTGGTACTGGGCTGTGACCCAGGGGGTTGGGGACCCGTTTTAAAAAGTGGATATAGGTGCTGTGTTCACACTCCTGTGCACTTGGAAGCACCTTTGGGAAATGGAATCTGAAGTACTTCATAGCTTAATTGGGTAAATGTTAACTTAGAATTCAGAATTGGGGCTTGCCTCTTTGTTACTTGAATTCCCTCCATCAGAAAATGAAACGAGCCACTTATTCACTGCAGATCTGAATTTCAACCAGGTTCCAGTGAAGATATTATTTCCCCAAGAACTAAGCTACATCCTGCTCCCAAAGGGAAAAATGCTGAGTCTTTTTCAATGATTTTATACGTGGATTTCAAACCAGATGGAGTCAATAAAGAGGAAATATTCATACAGAAGCCTCAAGATGTATTTTATCCTGGTAGAAGAGCACACTGATGGAAGTATGGCCACCTAGGGACAGGCAAACTCTGGCTTGGGTGCATGAAAGAATCTGTCAGACACTTTTATTTTGGTTGCCAATGCTTTCATTTTCTCAATTTAAGGATGTTTTACGTTTTCCCAAGAGAATGGTACACTGGTGGCACGGAATCCTTGCTTTAAATAGGACATATGGCTCTTAAGGGGAGCCTCATGGTGATTTGGGAGCACATTTACTGTCTTTGAAAGGAACATTGATTATCAGCAACATACGGCTCACTCATCAGTGCCAGGCTTCCTGACCTGTTGAGTTGCTTAAAAAAGGTTCTGGGACTGGGAAGATCAAGCCAAGGGAGGATCAGAAGTGGCAGACGATCGAGGCTGAGCACAGACAACAAACTTTGCAACACAACCCTACCTGATTTGTTATCCTCTTTCACAGGCTGATGAAGATGCAAGAGAGCATGCACCTGGGCACAGCCCTCAAGCTGATAACCTCATGTCATGTCCGCTGTGTGAACTCAGATTCCCAGCTTCAAAAATTGAGCTACATGCTATGAATTGTAACGGCACTGGAGAGGACGCAGCTGAAGATGGTCCAGGTTTGCTGCTTTCTCTGGTTTGCAATTGTGTTTCAATTCTGGCCGATCCCTTGCATCTGTTTGCGATGATGGTGTTAGTTAGGAAACTCCTTTGGGGGGACAACTTCCATACAGTTCTGTATAGTTTATCCAGTGCTCAGAACTGTATGTAGCTCCTAAAAAAACTAGCACCTTCATCCATAATTTAGTCTCCATTATTTGTTAACACTTCAGCTCATTTTCATGTTATGAAGTGAACTCCAAGCTTTTTGATCTTGACTAGCCTCTGTTCTCATCCATTACATGCTTCTCTTTCCAAGTCTACTAAGTTATTAACCAGTGAGAAATCCTGTCCCCAGCAGTGGCTAACATTGCTGCATATGCTGCTGGATTAAAAGAGTTAACTTTGCAAACAGCTCTTACTAGGCATTGATTTTTAGTAAGTGAATGTCTGCCTGATATGACAAGTATTCCTAAATATTTAACCTGCACAGTCCTTTATGTATAATACTCAGAAAAAAATATTCCTTGTATTTAGACATTGTATTTAGCAGCAGGAGTGGTGCCTTAGGCTCTTTCCATGTATGCGGAGATTACCAAGTTTAAATGGATATTGCCTCCCTGTGTCCCAACAATGTTGTGGGGTTTACATGACATTGAGAAGCTGAGTTGATTAGCAATTAACCAAGCTTAATTCCTGTTTCAGAGAAATACTGCAAAGAGAGCTTTGTGGTGTTTCCTCTGGAGCTGCAGAATAGGTGACTTCCAATTAGTAGGAATTCTCATATCCCAGAGAATACACTGAAGGTGCTATCCCCTCCCATTATTTATTAGAAATAACACAGAGAGATCTGTTGCTCTCCCCACCTCCCATCATTATTGCTTTTCCCATTTCTGTATAAGCAACAGGAATGAGAACAAAGAGATTGGTGGTCATAGAAAATGAATGAATGAATGAATACTGATTGGAGCATCAGTATTTCTATCCTTCCATTGGTCAGTCTGTCATTCCTTTCCCTTCCCTGTCCCCAGGAAATAGCAGTGTTGGATTTGGAATTCAAACTATAGAATTCCAAATGTCCCCTTGATATTTTTGTGATTTGATTGCTATAGTATCAATTCAGTTTTCTCCACAGATGGATGGATTATAGTCAGTAAAAGAAACCAAATTGACTAAAATCACTAATGCAGAGTCTGGCCTCCCCTTTAGTAAGGGAGAAATAAGACACCTAATTTCTAGCAAAGACAATATTGTAAATATATCATAAGATAGGGAGAGGGTATTACCAATTTGCATTTTAATGGATATGATTAATATAATGGCACAGTTCTTTTAATTAACCTTGTCATGCCACTAACCATGTCATGTCAAGCTGCAGTACATTATAGGTAAGCAGCATTACAGTTCTAAAATTACTACTTTCAAATATGAACAAGTTGATTTAGCCCTTCAGAAATCTTTCTATATTGAATTAGAAATTATAAAAATCAAATGTTATGAATTTGAACAATTCAAAAATAATGATTTCTTTGTCTCTGATCATTTGTTGTCAATAGTTGCCTAAATCTTTTTATGCTTCAATGAGGACTAATATTTCTGTAATGAATGTCATTTTTTCCCCTAAATTCTAACAAGGACTTACATATTTTTAAGAATAATGTATTACATGCTCCCCAATATGCCTTGTGTTGTCTCCCTGTTTGTACCATGGTATTGTATACTAAGTATACAATTATTTCAATTATTTTATTTACTTACATGTGTATTTCTACCAGTATGTATAATTAGCCATAACGTGCACTCACTGCTGTACATGTAGTGGCTTGTGCAGCGTATCATTAGGACTGTAATGCAACCTGAATTATGGACAGAGATTCTACTTCGAATATGGAGAAAGTCTTTCCTTTTGCTTTAATTGTTTCCATCGGTTGGTTAGTTATTTGCATTTATAAATAAGATAGTTTCTAAAAACAGTGTGCTGTGATACTAATGGGAAGAAATATGAAGAAGAGAATGTAATTATCCAGTCATGGGGTATTTTTTGTGGTTTAACGTTTTGAAAATGGTAGAAGTAAGGCAAAATATAATGCCTTATATTTATTTTTTGCCTTATAAATGCAAAGTATAAAAAGCAGAGAACACAGTAAATGCTATCCTTTACGTTGTATATAAATTCACAAACATCTTCCTTCCACTTAATATTTTACCTTGCTTGGATGTTTGGCTAAAATGGCTCTCAAATAAAACTTTCTACACCTTACCTAAAACTAGCTTTTGACTACTTTTTCCATAGCCTTCACATGGCATCTACAATACTGAAACTGCACTATGGCAAATCAAAATCATAATTGAATCCTCAGGGATTTAGTGCTTCTTGTGGTCTTTGGGTCAATGATTCGAATTAGATTAGACTTGCATCTGCAAAGTTCATTAAGACCTTTTGATATTTTCCTGTTAAAGCAGTCTTCTAAAAATTGATATAACTACCTGAAGCTTGGTGAGTCACATTTGCCTGATGTTATTTTGAAAAAATTCTCGATTTCACATCCCCCGTACTTGACCAGTTGCTTCTGAATAGGGTTTATATTTGGTTGTTCTGCGATCAGGGCAACAGCAAACAGAAAATCAAAACTTTGAGCCATCCTTCTCCTTGGTCTGTTCCAAGAAGGCTACTGTCCTTCTTCGCGAGGGTTGACTTGGGGGTTAATGATTCAATTTGGGGAGCTCTTAATTGGTTTTCCTGTTGAGGTCTCTGGTACTATAAACTCTACCATCTTTTCAGTGTTTTTCATTACAAAAGAACCTCTGTGACTTGTCCATCTATTGTTCTGTAACTGCCTCCTGTAAATTTCCTGGCTGTTATTTGAGTTTGTAATTTAAAGAAGCTGCATCAGCTTGGCTGATACAGAAGACCATTTCACCCGAGATATGGTTACATGGCTTTTTGTGTTCAGGCAATTACTGTGGTTGAAAGTACACACACACTTGCAGCTTTTAGCTAAGCTGGTCTTTCATTTTTTGGGCAAACCCACCTGAAATCTTTTCAGGAAGTGTGTAGAACGCCTTCCTCACCACTGTTGTAACTTGTCAAGACTGGAGGGATGCTGGTATGCGAGGATGTGTCATTGGATAACATAACATATATACAGACAAACTGTGGCTCAGATGGAGTCACTTGAATGACTCCAGTTGGATTCTTCTCAGCCATTTCTGATACACATATGCAGGGTAGTAGTGTAAAGTTTAGCCTTTGGAAGAAAAGTTGTGGGTGGGGACGACAACAGGGGACATATGATAGCTGTTAACTGCATACAGAAGAAAGCCAAGATCTATTTTCTGTCACTTCACGGAGTGGAACACAGAATAATACATTGAAGTTGCAGGAAGGCTTTCTGGTTGCAGTTCAGGAAAAAGTGCTTAAGAGTAAGAACAGTTTTGACAGTGAAACCAATTACCTAGTGAGGTAACGGCTTCAATTCTTTGAATATGTTTAGGCAGAGGATGGGCCGCTAGCTATTAGGGATGTTTAGTTTGGATTCCTGTAGTGAGCAATATATTGGACTGAATGGTCCTTTTCCATTCCATGATTTGGAATAGCCAACTTCAGGTGGGGGTCATGAGAAGAAAATAACTCTAGTGAAAATTCTCAGAGTCAGCAAGATAATCAAGTGTTGATCCCAATAGGAAGAAAGGGGGCTTCAGGCTTACAGAAGGCTGTCAGAGCCTCCTGCATACCTGCTTTGGTTGACACTCAAGTGCGGGAGGTCCTTTCTTAGCAAGTGACCATTATAACTCAGATTGGGGGGGCCCTGGGTTTCTTTTCTATATACCTTCTAATTACATAATCTCTTTTGGGGAGCAATTTTCTGCTTCTCTTTGTTCTGCTCTCTAGGTATTTCCCAGGTGTTAACCCAAGAAGGTCATCAAAGATTAACAATTAATTGTCTTTCCCTCCATAATTAGTCAATTTCCAACTTTGGTGAAGAGAAATAGTGCCATAATGTTACAGAATGCATCTAGGGTTGAGACAGGATGCCATTCTTACCCTTCTTGCAGCCACACCTCAGGTACAAGGTGTCAGTCTTTCTTTCCCTTAGCTCTCCTTCTGCTGATGCTGTTTTTAAAAAAGCTTCAACACCAAGAGAAGTGACACTGATACAGCATTTTAAGGCCAATATAGTAAGAACTAATACCATTAATAGTATTTTTTTTAAATAGCATGGCTAATTTAAAAATATGCATGTATTTAATACTGGGGGATGTAAGAATTGTGGGAGAGGTCTTGTATCAACACAGTGGGAAGCCCACTGCAAAAGGAAGCCAGCTTAGAGTCATCTGTCTCATTTAGGGATATTTTCCCCAGTATTTATAAAAAATTAAATATCTGCTATTTTCTCTTCTGGTAATATATAGAATATGATGCAAAATTGAAAACAGCTCTTTGCAAAAGGATACTAGTACATTGAAAAAATACTCCAAGATTTGTAGGCTGCTTCTTTGAGGAGCTATATGTCAGGCTATCATGGGGGACTTTCAATGGTATTTTATCATAGAAATGGGCGTCCAAGATGGTATCTCCGAAAAAGTTGAAAAAGAGGTTATTTTCTACTTGGGGGTTTGTAAATACATTGTTGATGCTGCTCCTTCAACTATATTTCCCTATATTTAAGATGCGTAGATTACTAGCATGGTCTGGTAAAAATAGCCAGAGGGTGGAATTATAGAATCATAGGGTCAGAAGGGATCTTGGAGCCACTGCTTGCAACCACTGCTCAACTAGTAGACCTACATCATTCTGAACAAATGATTGTCCAATCTTTTCTTGAAAACTTCCAGTGATAGAACATCCACAACTTCAGGAGGCAAGCCATTCCACTTATTAATTGCTCTCACTGTCAGGAAATTTTTCCTTCATTCCAGGTTGGATCTCTCTTTAATGAGTTTCCACCCATTACTGCCCTCAGGTGCTTTGGATTATAAGTCAACTCCTTTGTGATAACCCCTCAAGTACTGGAAGACAACTATCATGGCACCCCTAGTCCTCTTCATTAGACTAGACATATCTAGTTCCCTAAACTGTTCATCATATGGTTCAGCCTCCAGACCCTGTATCATCTTCGTTGCTCTTCTGTGTACTATCTCTAGGATCTCAGCATCTTTCCTGTATTGTGGTGACCAGAACTGGACATGATATTCTAAGTGGGACTTCACTTAGTATAGGTATAAAGTAGCACTATTGCCTCATGTGATCTTGGAAGTATCCCTCTGTTGAAGCAGCCTAGGACAGTGTTGGCTTTTTTGGCAACTGCAGCACACTGTGATTCATACTTAAGTGGTGGTCCACTAGGAATCTAGATCCCTCTCAATTATTACTGTTGGGCCAGATATCACCTACTCTATACTGTGCATTTGGTTTTTCTTGCCTAAGTATAAGACCTTACTTTTCTCACCACTGAATTTTGTTGGCTAGGGCTCACTGCGCAAGTACATCAAGCTCTTTCTGAATCTTGAGTATCTTCTAAAGCTTGGTGTTATCTGCAAATTTGGTGAGTTCCTCTTCTGTGCCCTCATCTAGATCATTTATGATGTTGAAGAGCATTAGACCCAGGACAAGATCTTGAGGTACCTCACTGCATGTAGATGGACTTCCATCGAGGGTGACCTGCCAAGTTTGGTTGGTCATCCAATTGAAAGTCCATCTGCTGATGGTAATGTCTGTTCCACATTGTTCTGTCTTATTGAGAATAAGCTGCGGTTTACTTTTAGTCACTTTGTCAAAGAAGGCAATAAGGTTTGTCTGGCATGATCTGTTTTAACAAACCCATGCTGGTAATGCCTTGCTCATTTCTAGGTGCTCACAAATCTACTGCTTGATTATCTTTTTCAGAATTTCCCAGGTATTGATGTCAAACTGATTAGTTTCCTGGATCCACTTTCCCCCCCTTTTTGAAGCTTGGAACCACATCAACTCTTTTCCTGTGGCAGTTCCCCCGTGTTCCAGGAGCTCTGAAAGATTTTGTTCAGTGGTTCTGAGATTAAACAGAAACTGAGTCCCTTTGTTTATTGGATGTTCTTCCTATTTCTATCCCCTCAAAATAAAGTATATTAGATACATTCTGAGATAAATTTTGCTTTGAACAAGGGCACTCTCTGTACAGTATCTTTAAATAGTAAGGACGTCATTATGATTGTATCTGAAGTCATATTAGAAAATCCATCCTTTCTTCCCGCAGACCAGGAAATAGTTTGGAAAAGCTTGTTTTAAAATTTTGGAGAATCAGAAGAACTCAAAATGTATGCATAAAAATAATAAAGGAGAAATTGCCAGGAAGGTACCAAATTATTCAAAACACCTGCAGGGGACCACTATGGGTCCGCCTGGAGTATTTTAATTATGAAGTGCTGCTATTAGCTTCCAGACCATCTCAGCATGGATGGAAAAGGTTTGTCAATATGAAATGCACCGAAGGGAGATTATTTTATATTCAGAGGAATCAAGAGAGCTGTGGCACGTTTTGTACTGGTGAGAAGAAAACTGAAAAACTGATCAACTTTTAATGTGACTACAGTGAACATTGCGAACATGTTTGACTTAGCCCAGCATGTCGAAAGAAAAGATGCTGTGATCATTCTGTACCAAGGGTTGAGAAGCACATTTTCTCTCTTGTTGTAAGTGGAGATTTATCTTGTAGCTGTTTTTCCTTTGGAATCTTGTTCTAAGTTGAGCTCGCTGGCATAATCTCGCCATGGCTTTGTTGACTTTGGTGTTTGGAATGGAGCAGGTCAACTCAACTATGAAAGGCGAAGGCGGCTGGTGATGCCATCTCTCTGCTCCATGTATTGGCAGTACAAACGTAGGTCTTTCCTGGCATTTCTTATATAGTGGTCCCAGAGGTTTCTAGCAGCCGTATTGTGTCAGATGTGTTCTATTCTGCTGGGAAAAAAATAGCACTGATTAACACCTGAGCTGTGCACAAGAGACTATTATAGGAATATTAACAACTATGCACCAGCTCAGAGAACTGCTTTGCTTTTGCTGCAGACTAGCTTGTTAAAAAGCCTTTGGGAGTGTTAAGTGACTTGGGGATTAACAGTCAAGTATAGAAACTACTCGTACCCAGATCCAGGCCAGGTTTGCAGAAGTGAGTTGTTGTCCCCTTTTAAGGAGTCAACCTTTTATGAATTTATGAATGTCCATCATCAACTTTCTCCTAAGCAGCCCAGAAGTGACTGCAAGTATAAACTTTAACCCAGAGAACACATGGTCATTGCATCATGTAAGGAGGAGAAATGCAATCATTAAACTCGGTCTGTTATTTGAACTAGTCTGTGAGAGTAATTATCATGAGAGCAAAGGTGCCAAGGAGCCAAAATGAATGCTTCAAAGCCCAGAAGTTGCTGGCACTGATAATACATCTTTCCATTCTGATCTCTGTGGGTGCACCTACTTTACAACAGATGTTGAGCAAACAGTAACAGTTTTATAGCGCCTATAACACAAATTCAAACCTTTCTCCTAATGAGAGCATTGAGCACAGGAAGATCTGATACAAAGCTGTAAAAATGTTCTGATACACTGCCCCCTCCATTGGATTGCCCAACAGTGCTTAAAGCAGCATCTGTTCTATATTAGAAACTGTAGCCCCCTGGTGGAAATGACTTAGGATATCTGATATGTTCCCCAAGCAGCATAGCTGGTGGTTTGTCAACAGAAATGGAAAGGAATTCAATTGTATGAAATGAACATTTTAAAATCATGTTTATAAATGGCTAACAAGAAAAGCTGCAGCCTCTGATTGGGTTTGCCCTGATTTCATTGTTATACTGATTGAATCTAACTGGTATAAAGAATTATTGCTGCATATATGATTATTCTAGTATAGGGTGAAATTTGTCTGTTAGCCTTTCTTACCCTTTTACCTGTTTAAAATATATTTCTGGTCTTCTTGGTTATGTGATTATAACCAACCTGATAGTGCTTTCTGCAAAAATAAAAGATTTGTACAATTTGTGAAGAAGATGAAGAATTGTTTTTTGTTTCTCTTCCTTTTTGCCCCTGTTCAGACCTACCTCTTATTTCTCAGGTTCTTGTCAAAACCCCTTTTCATAATCTGCCCAAATCCAAGACTTCTTAAAACAAATTTTGTACTTTATGCAAATATGCAGACATGCACTCTATATTGAAAATACAGATTACACTTGTGGTTTTTACCCTTTTCTTCATTCCCTAGTAAACACGTAAATATACCCTATAATCAAAGCCATTGAAATACTTCTCAGCTTAATTCATTGAGATCATTCATTTATCCAACTCTTAACTGAGTCTAAGAAGTCTCACCTGCCTTTGGATTTGAAACACAATACTAGAAAGAGCAGATCTCTTGAATGCTACATGTAGCATTGTCAGACTTGGTTTCCAAGTCTTCCATGTTTGTTCAACATGCTAAGCAAATAGAACTTTTCTACTAAGTATCGAAGCAATTAGATAGGTGCCTTTATTTGTTAGGTTGTTAAGAGTTCTCATGTGAATGTATTTAGATTATTGGTGCAAAATACTTCATACACAGTTTAAGTCAACACTTCTGTCTTCGTGCATTGTATTGGCTTTCCAGATGAAGGCTTCAAAACTTCAGCTTACATAGTGAGAAATATTACGCCATTATAAATTAGACTTCGCTGTTCTCATTGTGATGCCCCAAGCAAACTGGTCCTACTTGGCAAGAAACTTTGAAATTGTTTTCTAAAACATACATTGCGTGTTTTGTTGTGACACTTGACACGTCTTGAGATCTTCAAGAAGACAGATAGAACAACTCTTCTCTTTTTATTTTCAAGTAATGACCCGACGACAGAGGGAAGCCAAGAGCAAGCTTGCCATCTGCAAAAAAGCTTCTGAATCTGTAGATATTGACATGTAAGTAGGTATGCTCCATATAGTACATTTTGACGATTTTCAGTTGAAGCCTTGGTAGATATTTCTGTTTCATAAAACTCCGAAGCTTTCCTATAATAGGAAAGACTGCCTTAGTCTGACCTGTTTTTACCTTTGCTTAGTAAGGGGCTTGCCTAGGTTTCACATTCTTTTTGGAATGCCTAATTCAGCATTGTCTGCCCAGAGCAGTGCTTCTCAATCTCATCCGCTTTAAAATGTATAGACCAATCCATGCTGGCTAGGGAATTCTGGGAATTGAAATCCACACATCTTAAAGTGGATGAAATTGAGAAACACTCGCCTGGGGAATGTTGACATGCTACTAGTTAAACACGTTCGTTGCCCTCTCACCTTTCAGTTTCATTATTAAACCCCGTAATGTGATTGAAGCAATACTTACAAAACTCTGTTAACAATGGCAAAGATGGATTCCCAGCTTTAATAATCCAGTTCTGGAACCTGCCAGGACTGGCATGTAAATATAGCAATATTCCTTGTACTGATTGTGTCTGCATAATTCAGACTCTACAGATGTAATGATATAAAGATAAAGGTAAGAAATAGAGCTAATATTCAAGCATAAATGCCAGTCTGGCCATTACGATACAATATTTCATGTGAATTTGGGTGCCTTTAAGGTTCTGCTTGCCATTCCAAATTGTAACAAATGTATGTGTTGTATCCGTCTCACAGCTGTTTTCAATGTTAGAGGAAATTATATATTCCTGCAGTGATTGTGTTTCAGCATGGTGGAAACATGCAAGTCTCCTGAGCATTAAAAAAAATAAGAAAGGGAGATCTTAAAATAGAGACCACAAGCAAATTTCTGTTGCACTAGTATCATATTCTTCTTAAATGTATTTTTGTTCCTGGGACAAAATCACACAAGTTGTTTTGGTCTCGCACAGGCTGAGAGAGGCAATAAATATCAAGGCAGTTTGCAAACCATCGGCCATAGGAAGTTACCGTGCTCTAAGAGCAGCATTGCTTGAAAAACTACCGTAGATGAATTGGTGTGCATATTTACATGCTTCTATCAGAACAAAGCTATGATAGAGAAGGTTAGCATGTCTGGTGCCTACCTGTGGTTACCCTGTTAATGAAATTAAGAAATTCAAATGGAACCGGTTTTGTTTAATCTTCCTTACTGCTGTCCTCCTCCCACCTGTTCACCCACACAGCATCTTAAGAAAGAGTCTGACAGTAAAAATCCTGCCTGAAAATAATGTTGCTGCTACAAACACTGGATGGCAACATAACTAATAGAATTAGGCTAATTATAGAGAGGACAGCTTCTGTTTAGACACATTATCTTGGTAATCAGCAGGGACTGGAAAGAAAATATGGAAAAGTACTGCAGGATTTAGCATCAAGGGGGCTCCTCAGACACATTCCAGATACCATAGGGCAGCACATTTCGCTGGATTTCTCTAGTTCCAGATCATCAATTAAGCAGCCGCCTCCAGTTTCATTTCTGCCTTCACGTGCCAAAGGGGGTTGGGCGGGAGCAGATTTGCTTCTTGGATTGTTAACAGTGGAATTACGGGACACAGTTGAGCTAGTTGGAGGGATCTGGGAGTTGGTGGGGGCTGGTGTTTTACCATATTCTTCAGCACAATGCATCCTCGTCAGTACTGCATGCTTTAAAAAGAAAATAGCGCCCTGGCAGGTTTATTAGTTAGTCGACTTCATTTAGACTGAGTAAAACATGTTTCTGACTTAATACACTTGATTTGCTTTTTGGGGCATAACAAAACTCCAATTTTGCAAAAGCAGATACTTCATTCAACTGAGTTGACAGGTTCTGAAAGAAAATCAGTATTGTTTGAGATAGCTAGAGGAGCTGATTTCATTACATCCCTTTGCTGCAGTAACAGCACCCAGGAAAGCAGTTGGAAGAAAACTGCTAATCATTCTGTCCTTTTTGATTGGCAACAGGCCAGTTTTACAATATTGGTCACATTCCTGTGCTCCATTGACAAGTCTTACCTATAGAACAGCTAGAAGCAGCACAAATGAGAAAGAATGAATTCTAATACAATCCTTTCCTTCCTTATTTGGCAGGTATGAGAAGTGTTATCTTTGTAAATCTCTAGTACTAAGGAAAGAGTATCAGAGCCATGTTGATGGCTGTCTTTGTAGCCGGAATGTTGATGGAACCCAGAGCCACAGGAGGCCGCGGCATGCAAAAGTAAGTATCTGTATTCTTGGTTCATACTTGCATGGATAGACCAGAAGGTCTACTCTTGTCTTTGTTTATAACTTTTTCTGAAAGGAGATCGGATCTGCCTGATTCTCCAACCCCCTTAAATAAGCGTACCTGCAGTGAAATGATATACTTTGGCTGTTCGATCCTCTTTGACTTGATTTTACAATGATGGGATGACATCTCAACCAGAATATCAGCCCACAGCCCCTCTGGATGTCAGTTCATTCCAAATACCATCAGTTCCATCCGCCATGATTAGCATTCAGGAGGGCAGGCATAGGGGGAGGGAAAGCCAACCGACAGACTGAATGAGGAAGGAAATCCTCCCAGAGTTGTAACCTTTGCTGTATCAAGCAATGCCCTTTGATTCACAAACAGTATGTCTTCGGAAACTGCAACATTCACAAGAATGCTGATAATGAGCATGTTTACAATGCTTCCCATTCATGGTGGGATGCAGTGTCAAACTCTTAGAATAACAGTCGTCTTTGGAATTTATGCTTTTCAAAGCTAAATATTCTGCATTACAAAGTATTCTCTTTCTGAATACAGGAACTCCCAGATTCCTGAATACTACTTATTGGTTGTAAAAAAAATGTATATCTACACTTATCTTGAATCTTAGTCAACCTATACAAGAACTTGGTTTACCAGTCAGTGGCAGTCTCTTAACAGCAAGAGACCAGTGGCTTACTGTAACTTGCTAGCTTTGATAAATAAATGCTGAATCTTCTCCATTATGATATGCTCTTACATGAAGTCAGTGTCCACTGTTTTGTATTTATGGATTTTTTTTTACTAGGCTATAGAATGGGTCTTTTTCCATTTGAATCCTGCCTTTTTCCCCCATGAAAGGAAAAATGAAATAGTTGTGTGGTTCCTTTTCTTTAACATCATTTGGTATTCTTGATCTAGAAGAACCCTCAACTGCTGTTGGCATCAATAACAGCCTTCTTAGTAGTACACATTTGTAGTTTGCATAGAACATACATTTATTTATTTATCAATACTTTCTAATGTGGTGTTTTAATCAAAGCTTCTTTGAAATGTTTACAAGATTAAAGTGTAGCTTTTTCTGTTCTTCCCATCTTTGTAGCTATGTTTAATTTCACAATCTGCAAAACATGTACCTGCTTCCCCTTCAGTTTTCCCCTTCAGTTTCCCCTTCAGTTTAACCAGTGAGCTGCTGTGGCTCACTGGTTAAAAGCAGTACTGCAGTCTACTCTGCAGACTTGCAGAGCAGCAGTTTGGCTAATCGAATCCCACCAGCTCCAAGGTTGACTCAGCCTTCCATCCTTCCGAGGTCGGTAAAATGAGAACCCAGATTGTTG
>JANHJO010003563.1:50038-60096 GCA_032468235.1 Pseudoxyrhopus heterurus | reverse complement strand
GCTGACATTGTAAACCGCTTAGAGAGGGTTGCAAGCCCTGATAGGCGGTATATAAATACAGTGCTATTGCTATATTCCATTCTCCTATATCTAAAATGCTAGAGCACAGTATTCTTCCATCTGTGAGAGATGCATTGCAGCTATGATGGAATGCTTTTGACGGATATGAACAGTGAGAAATGTGTGTTTTATTTTAATTATTCCAGCTTCCTTCTGCAGGTAGTTGGTTCTTTCTTTTGAGAAACATTTTTGTGGAATACTCGGCTATTCACTCGGCCATCCATTGTTTGAATGTTCACCCATATTGATGTTTTCTATTCTACTTGTACAACGATTCACTTACTATCTTACAATATTGTTTTTCTGTTTATGATCCTTTATGGCCAACTTTTCGGCAGAGAGAAAAGGACATAATTGGTAAATCCAAATGTTTTCACAAAATCTAATGATATTTTCCTGCTCAGAATTGTTATCTTGAACAAAAATGACTTCTGCCCACTATATTATTGTCACACCAGAGTGCAGAATTGAGCCTTACTGGTGGACAACAGGTTGTAAAATTAGTCTGTGCTAATTCTTTTCCTTCGGTTTACTTTGAACTCTTTCCAAACACTATAGTAACTCTTTGCATTTCATGCTATGTCAGGCATACCAGTGCAGTTGATAAGGAAGCACTAGCAGAGATAATGAATTTGTAGGGAGCCTAATGCATGTACTGTAAGTGAGCCGCTAGACGCTACTGAAATAAATGTAAAATAAAAGGCATAAAAGAAGGGGAGGGGATTTTTTTTTTAAAGGTAGTGTAAAAGAGAGGAAGGGAATAGGACTCACATATGGGAGTGATTGAAGACAGCTGGATTTGGAGACCCTAAAAATCTTAGTGGATAAGTCAAAGCTGGAAATGAGTACTGCAGAGGAAGGAAAGAACATGTCTATCTGGTAAAACTACAGTCATCATACTTGAAAATAAATTATTTGAAAAAAAAAGAAGCATATTCATGGAAAGGCGAACCATACCTGAGAAAGACATGCTCTATTTCAAAAAGTAAGTGTACATTTGCCCTACATCTACTGCTTAAAATACAGAGTATCTGAAGATGTGTTTAAATACCGCAGGAGGAGAAATGAAAGAGCGTAAAGTTGATCACCAGTGGACGCGGTGGCTCAGTGGGTAAGACACTGAGCTTGTCAATCAGAAAGGTCAGCAGTTTGGTGGTTTGAATCCCTCGTGCCGTGTAACGGAGTGAGCTCCCGTTACTTGTCCCAGCTTCTGCGAACCTAGCTGTTCGAAAGCATGTAAAAATGCTAGTAGAAAAAATAGGGACCACCTTCAGTGGGAAGGTAACAGCGTTCCGTGCATCTTCGGTGTTTAGTCATGCTGGCCACATGACCACGGAGACGTCTTCGGACAGTGCTGGCTCTTCAGCTTTGAAACGCTGATGAGCACCGCCCCCTAGAGTCGGGAACGACTAGCACGTATGTGTGAGGGAACCCTTTACCTTTAAAGTTGATCACCATTAGGGGGGAAAATGCAAATAGTTATCTGTGAAACATAGACATCACTGCGTACAGCCACTGATTCTGAATCATTTGCTAAGCCCTTGCTGGCTAATAGCCCTTAGGTTTCAGCTATGTTTCCTTCCTTCAGCTATTGCCAACCTTAATCTATGATGAAGGCGTCAAATTTGCCCAGCCGATTAATTCACGCAATTCATCCATTCAATTCCCACATTCTTTAACCCTGGGCATGGCAGAAGGGCATCACATCCTGGTCCTCGTCCCCTCTCTAAGTTGTGTGGTTGCTGCCTTACATGCATTACCCATCTTGTGCAGCAAAGGCCTGCATATGTAGCTTCTGTGCTGATTTATTTCTGATGGTAAGATTTTTAATCCATAGAGCAGTGTGAATGCTAAGGCAATGTGATTTCTCAGCAGGAAGATGCAACATGATGTCTCTGTTTTATGTAATCCCTTAAATCCATCACAGGCCTCGGCCCCTCAGGAATTTATATGCAAATGACAAGACTGCCTGTTGATGGGTTTAGCTGGGACACAGCCAAACATTCTGCAGTTTCTTGCACAATGGGAAGCTTCTGTTCATGTCACTAGCTTTGGTTCAGAATTCCTTTTCTTTTTCTTCTCCACGGAAGAACTTGGCTGATGTTTAAAACAATCACCAGAAATGTTAACGTGCCTTTTTAGCACCCAAGAGCCAGGTCCTCTCTGTCACTTTTCAGAATCAACACAAATGATTTCTGCTGCTCCTTATTTGAGCATTGTAGCTTTTGACCCCAGATGCTCCAAATAGCGAGCATCCTTCTCTTCTTTTTGCTTATCTTGGCCCTGGTCCCTGGGGACAGCTGCAGGGATGCCTGCCCAGAACTCTTTTAAGTATATAACAACAAATGTGTAAAACAATATTTCCAGAAGGGAACCTTCGGAATTAAGTTTGTTTTAATTCTATCTGAAAACTTTATAGCGTTTGGAAGGTAATTAAATCAACCAAAAGAACATGCAATTAATAATGAATGCTACTTGGCTAGGCAAATAAGACAATGGAAAAGTGCTGTTCCGAGCCTACATTGGATTCTGAGGCTAGAACGATATTGTTATAGCTGCTTCCCAAAACTACACTCACTCCTGCTTCCTCCTTTTCTGCAGAACATCTAACGTGGTAAAATACCTGCTGTGTTGTCATCATCCTTAACAATTCTTCACACCACTTCCCTCATGATTACTGCTTTTTGCTAGGGAGAAGGACAGAAGAAAGGATCGCCTTTTTGTGACGGAACTTTTACTGTCTAGCTCTAGCAAAAATGTGGCTGTTGGTTTGTTGTTGCTCATTTACATAAATGTATGTTAGCTTGAAAGTATAGTAGTGAAACATAGGTGGCTTTGTATTTTTGGGGCAGGGGGTCTGGAGCCAACTAGATCAACATCTGCTAAAGGACAGATATGATAAAATGAAAAATATTCTTGGGGTAGTGATGAGAAAGCTGGTCTTTGTTCTGGGCAGCCGCAAGATATCCAGAGTTTTGCTTCTGTCTCTGGGTTCTTATGAGCTACTTCATCAAAAGCCTTCTTGTGCAAGACCTAATGGGGATGTTCTCTTACTTTGTTCTAGGAGAAGGGAAGGTGTGAAGGCCGATTACTGAGTATGCTAGAACAATCTGAAAACAAGACTACAGGTAGGAAAATTAGTACCCAGCCAGCATTCCTGTATTGATAGAATTTAGGTTGAGTCATAGGAAAAGGCTTGTCCTCAAATGATACAGTATAACTCTTGGGCCACTACAAATGGATAGTCTTTGTATTTCTTCCCATTGCATGTGTATCAGTTCAAAGTTAAACATTTGTATAACAGGATTTCTCTTGACTTTAATGAAGATGGGAATCATTCCTGGGAGTCTCAGTGAGATAATATTATGTGATTGTGTGTATTTTACAATAAGACGAGAGAAGCCCTTTGTGCTCCTTTTCCTTCTGTCACATAAAGGTATGCATTAGAGAAGCCTGCAACTCCAAACAATGCATAAATTGCCCCATATCGCCTACCAAGCTGGAAAGGAGGGTGTTGTATAGAATGTGTTTACTACCAGATGTTGCAGTTTCTCTGCTTGTCCACTGGAATGAGTCTTGCTGATCTCGAAACCATCATCAACCTGCTGAAGTAATTAAGATCCTGTGGTGTATTATATTCCAGATGCAGAGATGGCTGCTCCACCATCCAGAAGAGAAGACTCAAGGTTAGTTAGTGCTCTTTCTATATTATAGGCTCTTTCAGTGGTTAAATGGGGTGTAGCAATGCTCCTTGTCCCTCATTTCCACTGCTTTTTTCAACAAAGTGGAAAAGCTAAGTAAAATGAAGAAATTCCGTAGGAAGCTAGTTTTTAGCATTGAAGGCAAAGTCTACTCCTTCTGCTGGAATGCAGTTAAACAATGTTCTTTTTCCTTTAGAACCAAAACCTGAATTACATTAGACAGGAGATTTCTTTTCTTAAACTTGTGGAGGGCATATGGTGAGTGCAACAATATGTTAGTTTGCTGTAAGTTTATTACTCATAAACAAATTAACAGCTCCTTATCTCGATCTTTTGCAATCTATATTCAGGCCTCATTTGAGGACTGAAACTGCTTTGGCTACCATGACGGGTGGCCTATATTAGGAAGGGTTTCTTTATTAATTCCTCTGAATTTCTCTGTAATTTTTTTTTAGTACCATCCACTGGACTGGGAGCAGTGCTTTGTAATAGTGGGTTTTTTCCCCAGATGTAATTCCAGAAACCAATACTTCTACTTAACTGCTTGACTTTTAATCTGTCGATCTGCTCTCTGCTTAAAGTACACCTGAGCTACAGCGGCCCATTAGGTTGCATACTATCAGTATGCTGATAAAATACAACGTAGTTCAGAAAACTGCTAGATAACCACAAAGTGTTATATGAGACGCCTTCCTTTGCTGCCATTTAATGATAATTTTTGTGTCTTTTTTACTGCCATATAATGGTTGTCAGGATTTTTGCAACTTGGATATGGAATGTTTAGTGATATGTAGTACTATGTGAATTACCTAGGCTATTCAGAAACTATAGTTGGTACAGAATGCATTAATCAGATTTGATTATTTGGTATGCTGAAAACTGCATATAATTGTTGGTTTGCATTAGTAACTAGTAGAATATTTTTCCCACCTATAAATTGGCATGCTCCTGCATTTACATTGGTAGCCTTGATCTCAATTAGGTCACTGGAAGTCAGTGGATTGATTAGAGCACAAAACAAGGCATTTTTGCCATGGTGCTGGGATTATGTAAATCTCTCCTGGGAAACTCCATTGACTTTTTATTTATTAGAAGTTAGATGGGCTGTTGCAATTTTTGTTTGTTTGTTTTATTGTGCTTTAGTTAAACTCCATGCTTTTATTATATCTCTATTCAGTTTTTGAAGTCAGGTTTCTCTTGTTTTGATGTTACTAAATATGTGATTTAGATAGTTTTAGTTACAAATTCCTCTGTGTATTTGTATATTTTTTTAAATTACAATATTGAAAGCGAGAAAGCTTTAAAGAGCTATGGAAAAAGTCCACTGTGCAGCAGGGAAGCCCAGTTCATTTTTTAATATCCTTTCTGTTAGGCCCAGTTCAACAGAAATGGACAAAGAAACAGAGCACAACCAGAATTCAGAAAGATTCTTCCCTCAAGGACCCTGCAGTGACTCTCCTATTAAGTCATTCACTTCCATTTCTGAAGCCAAAGATTGCCTAGTGGACTTTAAAAACCAGTTGGCGATTAAGCCACGCACTTGGAAACAGACCAAAGCCAGCCATCGGAACCAAAAGAAATGCTGAGGGTGGCATCATGGAGAAGACACCAAAATATGGACTCCACTGGGCCTATTTGGCAGAGACCTCAGCTCCCTAATCAACTGCAGATTTTCTTCTGTTAATTTTTGTATGAATTCTCCCAGAATTTGTCATGTATTGACTATGTACTTTATAGGTGCCTATTCAACCTTGCTTTTCAGTAAGAAAATAAAATGAACTATATTTATTATGTTTTTATAAACTTCAATTTCTGCTCTTTATGATTTTTAATACACATCTTTTTAGCTTAAAGACTGCATTGCAACCTAAATAAACAGTTAAATGCTGGTCACCCATCTGGGACCCATCTCCCAGAATACTCCAAAAAGAAAAGACCAAAATTATGCACTTTCATGTTCTATTACTGGAAGATTTCATTCCCCTATTTAAAAATGTATTTAACTTTGATTAGAGCTTGCACTAATTCCCACAGAACTGATGGAGTCTGCAGAGTGATAAATAAAAAAAGCCAGGCTTACTTGGCCTTCTGTCCTGTGGGAGCAGGGATCACATCTCTTAAACCGAAACTGGTAAACATGGAAGACAGACAGGTGTCGGAGGAGAAAGGGCATTAGGTTTTTCTGTTTGATCAGGAGAACCCATTTCTGGTTCCGTTCCTGTCCCAATATGAGAAGGACGTATATACATATTGTCCTACTCATCCAGCTCATGAGGATATATATGAGTAGGATATATATACATATGTCCTACTCATCCAGCTCATGAGGTCATGTTGTGATATGGTGCATGAAAATGGGGCAGAGGGAGGAATGGCATGGTGTATGAAAAATCAGACCAGGGATCAGATAGGGTCCTAAAGCTGCCAATGATAAGCTCTGAGTTATATAACACCCAACAGCTACATGAGGCCGGGGTTTTAATACTGCAGTGATCCTCATTCTCTGACCCCCACTCCCCGATCTGCTACTGTTTTAATATTAATTGAAGGCCATATTTGCGGGATACAATACGGAATGTAACTTATTCAGTCCTTGTCAGAAAGGGCTTTGAATTTAAAAATTAGGCCCAAGGGGTGCCTAACACGGCCGGCAGTACGGCAAGAGCAAGAGACTTGCCCCCGAGTGTTCTGTTGCTGCCTAATGGTTTTATATTCCTACCAAGTACAGTGCGTTCTTAAGACTTTATTTTGATGCTGAGGTTATGCTATTGCAAGAGCTCAAGGGCAGCTACAGGTAACAGTAATTACACATAAAACAGAGATCTCTGTCTCTAAATCGGGTTAGAGGCCAGAGAGAACAAAAGGCTGGATGTCATGTTATCTTAATGGAACTTCATTTTATCTAGTATGAAAATGCTGGCATTGACATCGGCTGCAGAAGAAAGGATTTTTGCTGGCCTTCGAGGTGTGCAGAAAAAGGCACCTGTGTCATAACAACATCTTGGAAATGCAGAAGAGAAAGGAAGGGTCAGAAGAGCTTCCTTATCAGCAGGCCACCCAAACAAACGTTTACAAGTTAGGTTGGTTTTATCTTGGCCTATTTTATTTTCTCAGTATTTCTAGTGCTAAAGCTACTACACTAGGAAAGTAAGGTTTCATTTGGAAATATTAATGTCCCGTTATCGTTTGTCCTGGGTACTTGCTAGCATTCAGGATCACAATTTATATGCTTTTAAAACAAATTGAATTAAATGAAAAATGTCGCATGGCTGCACCATTTCAGGTTGTAGATGGGGAGTAGGTTGAATATTAAAATGATGGTATGTTCAAATACAAAAACCTTTCATAATAAAGATGGAGGGTGGAAGTTTTACCAAATCTGTAATTAAGGTATGAATTGAGCAAATAATGCAAAATTCATGCAGGAACCTTTCCCCATAGTCTATGACAAACGTTTTCATTTTCTTTTTCAGGCTGCAGAACTTGTAAAAAAAAATGCAGAACCCCAATCAATAGGAAACCTCTAGTGATAGAAAATAGCTGTTTTTAAAGGAACTTTCTTGTCTTTAGTCTCACAGGACTTCAGTCAAATGCTTGTGGCACCTGGAACATTTTTAAAAATCCTAATCTAAGATAGTGATGGGCAACACTGTAGTGCCTGGGGGCCCTGCTCAGTTTAAAAAGGCCTGGGGAGCAGGGGTACAACATAGGAAAGATAGGAGCTTTGAAATGCTTTTTCCTCTTTTGGCAGGATCGAGGCTCTCCTGTCCTTTTGTGAGTTTGTTTCAGGACTTACTCTGCCCTTTTAATATATTTCTTTGCTCTGAGTGGCAAAAAAACCCACAGTACTGACCCACCCTGCAAGGAAAAACTTCCACCTCTTCAATCGGTAGAATGCATTAACAGCTAGTCCTGAGCTGGCAATTCCTTTTACAAGGCACCTCATCTACTGAACTCCCTGGAACCTCACTGGTTTGAACTATGGAGCTTGCCACTTTAAGCTGACAAGCCTTGGCAAAGAAATAAACATAATTTTTTTTTAAAAAAAGACTGGATTTTGATGCAGGGCACTTAAATTCCAAAGCACTTGTTTCCCAGTTAACACGCCAATTTGAAATGTTGCCAAGATCTTTCCCTGATTTCCTCAAATAAACCATGTGTTCTCCGTGCAGCAGCATCTACCCACCCTCCTGGTTTCTTCCTTGTTAACTGTCAGTCTGTTGCTGGCACGTCCCTGGAAACAAAGGCTCTTGTTTATCTTTTCAACTGGTGACAAGGCAAGCAAAGAACAGAATAACTTTCTCAAAGCATGGCCGTCACCAGAGCCCAGGATGAGTTCAGGGAAATGCCACAGGAATATGCATGGCAGACTTGCGAGCCTATCAGCAGCCATTCTCCTTTTGCAAGACCAACACAGTCCCAGGGTCACCTTGGGACACAGCAGCCTGTCTCCTCTCAGAGAATCTAACAATATCTCAGAGAAATTACCATTCTGCACTGTGGCTTGACTGGAGTATTTTATTCAGGGTTCTTGAGAGCAGTGAGCAAACAAGGAAAAAGTCTGCTTGTTAGCTGGGTAGTAACTATCCTTCGCAAACATGATTGTGCCTGTTTTTGCAACCAGGCTTGTGAAGATTTTGTGAGGCATGCAGGGTGGACAAGGAAAGAGGTTCTGTGCGTAACTGATACTGCATGCCCTAATGTAGGCTTTCTCTGTTTTCCCACATATTAGAAATATTGAGCATGCTTTAATAGAATAGCATTCGAATTCAAGCTTTCCAGGGTAGACACAAGCACTAAGATTCTCAATGTAGTCTCAGAAGAGAAGCTTCAGCCATGTTGCTGGCTTTGAAAAGGCCAGCAGAGGCTGACTGCCTTTTGCTAAGCAGCTGTTGAACTACACCTGGGTGCCCGTAAGTTTTTGTGAGTAAATCTTGATAAAATAGAAATTCCATTTCCCTTTTGTCCACTTCCCCTATGAAATGCATTTTGGATGCATTTGAAAGCACAGGCCATAAAACCTACAGATTTTATAAAGTGTAGTACCAAAATCATTGTGATTTGTGTGCCACTTCATGATTTTGACAAGTATGTATTAAAATATGCAACAGTTATTTTCCCCACTTACAACCCAGAGCCCTACACACAGACAAAGAATTTCATACAAGTTCCCTGTTTTTGGCTGACCTCAAAATGTTGGGATCAAACAAACATGTCAGAAGTGGATTAATATTTGGATGAGAAACCATGAGGAAATCACAGGGGTGTAGGCAGGACTAAGAAATGGAGATATTTCAGAAATAGGCAGTGCTAACCAACTTCCATATGATTGCCAAGAAAACATCATGTATGTTGCCAGAAGTTGATCTTGACTCAATGAGGCTCTTAGCAATTTTTTTTGGAGAGTTAAACTGAATTTTTTTTTGAAATATCTATGTAATAAATTAGATAACAATGTTACTAATGCCATATCCTTTAATGAAACATGACAGTTGAAATACCAAGCGATCAGCAGCCAAGCCGAAGAAAAGGGTATTTCAAGCCAATTAAGGACTTCAAGGAAGCTGGGTAGGAATTGGTATGCCCTGTGAGTGAGAGGCCTAACTGGCCAGGCTTTGGCAGAGCAAAACTCTTGTCAGGACCTTGGACAGCTCAATGTAAGAATCCACATTGTGGGTTTATTTTCAGCACTGTTGCAGGGAGTGATTGTTTCAGCACCGCCTGAGATGGATGGAGAATTTAGCAAGGTAGGGAACACGTGGAATACGGCTGCTGGAATTATTTACAACCTCTTTACCAGCAATAGCCACAGGAATGATCTCCCATGATCTTCTAATCTAGGACATAATGAAGTAACATGGCATGCGTTTCTGCTTTCTCCCTGTGTTTTCCCACATACACTGCAGGCTGCATGTGCTCTGTTCTGCGTTGTATGATCTGGAGCACGTAGGCAGCATTCTAAGCCATTGCCCAAATGCTTCTGTAACAAGGATACACTGGAGAATTGGAAACGGGGGGGGGGGCCCTCTGCAGGCAGGAAGGTCCAGAGGCAGAGTTTCAGTCACACTGAACCACACGAACCCAGGAACCCCACCCGAAGAAGCTTCCTGGGTGAGAAGCAAAACGTCTTCAAGGAAAAGCAAAGGAAGTCCAGTTGCCTTTTCAAAAGAAGCACCTTTCGGACATCCTCCGGGTGCCCCACAGAAAAGGAGAGAGGGTGCCGTTTCCCTTTCCAGCCCAGGCAGGACCTCCTGATTGGCGGAGCTCCCCTGCAGCGGATCAGCGCTTATGTACATG
>JANHJO010003562.1:61060-72291 GCA_032468235.1 Pseudoxyrhopus heterurus | reverse complement strand
TCAGCCAGCAAAGCTGTTTGTTTGTTGGCAGTGGAGGCAATGGCGCTGAAGGAAAAGTGGGTCAAGGTCAAAGGGCTCTGCGCAAGGTTAAAAGGCTATGCGCAAGGTCAAAGGGCTATGCGCATGGGCAGTGGACATTTTCAGTTGTTGGGTGTGTGTCTTCACTTTGGGAGCAATTTTGGGGGCCACAGACCCCGCCCCCCAAAGGGCTTCAAGACCCACGCAGTGCTGATCTTACAACGCTAAACTGTGTATGTGTCAAGTTTCACCAAGATTGGTTCCTCCGTGTAGGAGCTTATAGAGCACATACACACATACTTACACAACTACACTTCTCTTTTATAGTTATAGATTTGCTTGATAGCAACAAACCATTTTTGGGGAAGGAGAGGGGGAAATACTTCCATTTCCAGTAGTCAGAATTGCACTAGTGATAGCTACACCATAGAAAAGGAGCCCACACAGCATCAAAGATTTCATCACAGGTTTCCATGGAGGTGACAGAAGTGGCAAGTGATCATAAATGCATGATAACATCTTCACGCAAATGTCATGGTTTACATAGATATACAATGGTAGGTATTTGTAGGATGACATCATTTTCTGTGTTTGTGTGGAGAGCCGAAGCTGGCGCTGGGCCTGGCTAAAAGTGAGGCGAGGCGAGGCGAGACTATCACAGGAGCCTGGAAGAGCCAGCACTGCTAGTCAGCTGGTGTAAGCTAGTTCGCCCCGCCCTCCCAATGCACCAAAGATAGGCGTGCAAGCACTGAACAGAATGAACTAACAATTTAGGCCGTCAGGACTGCATTGTGCGTCTAGCATGTGTAGATTTCCCTGATATTTTATGCCATATGCTAAATAAATAATAAATCATTTTTTGCATGTCATCAGTTTGCCTTTGTGGTTTGTTGTTGACACTCCTTAATGTCACTGTATGCCTCGGCCCAAGATGGATGATGGACCCCATATTCCAGGCAATCTGTAGGACTCCTTTGCTCTTCCTTTTCTTCCAGCAGGAAATAAGGTAATACCTCAGAAGCATTAGAGTTGCTGGCAACTAGAATTGATTGATTGATTGATTGATTGAATGTGGAACTCCAAACAGATTCGGGACAGGAATACAATAAAAGAAACTTTGTTTGATCCAGCAAAACACTTTTTTTTAAAAAATGTACATAAATATGGTTAAATAAATGCCTTTAAAAAGCACCAAATTTTTATGATATTTAGTATTCAAGACAGTGTTTTTCTGGTCACTTCCTACAGTGCGGTAGCACTATCAGGTTGCTATCTATTATGTGCAGAAAACAAATAAGTGAATAATTCTTTTTTCCCCAAAAACTCTTTTCATTTTCTGCTAAATGCATGACTATCAGCTTCAGGCATCTCTGCTGAATAACCATATTATTATTCATCTGAGAAGTTATGGATCACACTTTTCATATACCTTATTTTTTGACTTCAGACGAAATAGGTTTGCCCTATTTCACCCATTTTGTGTTGAGCCTGACAGTCAGAATATGGACATTTCCCCTGTATAAAACACCTCAATTCTCATGGAAGTGCTTAAGATTCATCCTGCATTATTTATCCAAAAATAATGGGGCACCAGGGCAGGAATAGAATCATCCAAAAGAATAAAACTGCAAGTTAAATACAGTATTCAAATATGCAATTTATTTCCAAAATAGCTATCATTAATACCCGAGCTATATTCAGACTGAACTGGGTCTTATTAAATATAGAACAGAAGGGCACACATCCTGGAAGATCTTGACTTCTTCTTGAACTGCAAACATTATTCAAAACAAGCATCTGTGCCCAGTCCAAATGGACACATTTATAGTACCAGTACAATAAAATATATATACTCCCAAACCCATGATTTGCTTAGATCCTAGATCAGGGCTGTCAAACTCCCAGCCCACGGGCCGGGTACGTCACGTACTGGCCACACCTATGCCCAGTTTAGCGAAGGGGAAAAAAGTCCCGATACGTCATGTGATGCCGCCGTGATGACGTGAGTTTGACACCCCTGTCCTAGATAGCTACTAACAAACTATTCAGAACAGGAAACAGAAAGAGCTAGATTCAGGCTTTCTGTTTTCCTTGTTGGTGAACCATCTTGTGGTACTTGCTGGTGGGTCAAGGCTATAATCTTTAAGGGAATCCAAAATCATTACTCCAAAACCAAAAGGAAAACGTTTTTTCCCTTCAAACAGAATGTTGAAATTGAAATTCCAATTCCCCAAAGATGTCTTCCTCTGTGAAAAGCATTTCCTCTGTTCCCGCTCGATCAGTGGCAAATTGCATTTCCAAACATTCCCATCTGTTGCAGTTGAAGTCCTAGAACATCAGGTCAGGGGTCTGATAGAGAATATATATAACAATTATATTGTAGAACAGAATGAAGTTAGCCGAATTAACCTGTTTCATCTAACTTCTTTTGCCCTCTGGTGCCTTACGATGTCGGACTCAGATTGACTTTTCTCTCCATCCCTCTTTTGAATTTTAGCTATTTTATAGAACATTTTGAGCTAACATGAGTTTTCACAGCTGGGTAATAAACTGAATCAATGGAAATATTGACATAGCACTGGGTATATCAGTCCAAACAGGTGTCCCTTTAATTACTCTCATTAAAAAGAAAACTTTGGACAACTTAAAACAGCATCCCAGGATGGTGGCATTGGAGGTTGAAATGCTTCATTATAGGTTATGATTCAATCAAACTAAAGACAAGTTCTTCCACTTCCTGTAAATTACTGTGACATTGAGAGACAGCATGCTCAATAAATACAAACCTCAAGAAATAAGTATCTGAGAGTGTATTTTCACTAAATATTGCTCAAACTAGTAGCAGCCTAAGAAAATACATTCTAATATGAGATTGCCATCATGGTTAGGCTAAGGGAAACAGACTTGTACTTAGCCATGAATAGAACATCAGGAGCTGTGGAAAAATTAGCCACCAGCTTGGACTGAAAGACAAACAGAAGGCAACACTGAAAAAGAAACAGGTATTTGGGACTGAAACACGGCTGTGAATACAAGACTTATGCAGCCATTCCTTAAATTCTGTTTTTTTTTTTAAAGTAGGGCAGTTGTAGTTTGTTTTTCTTTTGAAAGAACTAAATGACATTTGCAGACTCAGTAGTTTCTCCCATGTTGGCAAATCTGAAAAAAAATAAAATCCAAACAGAATAATGGAGGGACCTTTGCACAAAGGGAACCTGCCCAAAGGTAGGATGGTAAATGAAAGATGTTCAGGTAAACCTTAACATACAACTGTAATGGAGCCTGCCCGTTATAATCGCATGTCACGGCAATTGAAAATCTGATTGGTCACTTGACCTGATTTTATTACCTTTTTTGTAGCAGATGTTAAGGGCAATGCAGGGATTGTTCAATGAATACCATGACGGTTCAGTGGATCCATTGTTTGCTGTGGTGCAGATTTGCCAAAACCCGGAAGTTTCAGCAAAACTATCACAAAATGTGGTCACATGTTTGTGGGACACTGCAAATATCTACAGGATTCATTCAGGGTCGATCAGCGGGACCACAGGTTTAGTCTTCCAAGCTTTTGGACTTATGGAGGAACCTCAGAGTCTTCAGGGAACTTATCTCTCACCACACAGTTAAATATTTATACAGGCAGATCATAGTCTGATGCTGCAGGCATGCATATTTGAAAATCGGCTCTTAGGGATTATATCACAAGGTATGGATTCTGCAGCTGGCTATCCATAACCAATCAGAAATCTATTTCTATGGGACACATCCTGTAATAATGCTACAGAAGACTTACAGGCCATCGGTAGGATTTGCTGGTTTTAGAAAAACTTTTGTCAGGAAGCTATGAAAAGTACAAGGTGCAGTATTCTAAATCTTTAAAACTTACCCCAAATCTTAATACTTACCTAGCCCTAATCTAAGTACCTGCTTCAAGCTCCTTTCTAGAATCGGTGAAGTAATTGAAAAACAAAAGAATCAGTTCTCTATAATTTCACTACACCAACAATTCGGAGAGTAGATTCAGGTCTGTCTATCTTCAGTTCCCTCTATCCTCTTGCCATGGGACACAATGGTTAAATACAGAAGATTTAACTGAGTTTCCTATAGAAATATATTTGAAGAGACCTGGAAATAAAGGACAGAGCACATACGTTGCTTGAATGTCAGCTGTATAAGAAAGTGATCAATACCTTGGACATTAGATGAACACCCTATTGATATCTTTACATTAAAAAAAACTCCTGTGAGGTCAGAACTTCAAAATTACATAGAACATGGCCCTTTATCTGAGCAAAGCAGTACCATCGCGAACTGCATATGCGAATCTGATTGGAGTAAATTGTAGAAGTGACACAGAAATACGATTCACATTTTCTTTTGTTTATGCCATTTTACTCTCCTTGGTAACACATGGCTTTTACTGTTCTGTATTTTACATTTTGTATTCAGATAGAGCCTAATAGCTAATCAATAAAGTATTTTTATTATTGTTATTATTACCTCTCGCTGTGTATCACCCAGCAGCTAGAGACATTCAGAGGAACCTCACTGAACAAGACAATATATGCAGCTTCACTTATTCAGGCACAGTTTTTATGCTACGGAGATGGAGCTTAACGTTCAAAAGAGAACTGCCCTGAAGATTGTTTTGTGTAACAATTTATATGCTAGCCATGTGTGTGCACTCTTGCTCCTTTCTACCTACAGTGATAGTTGGCTTTCCCTGTTGGGGGTTTTAACAGATTGGCATATAATTTTATGTGGAGGTTTTTCCCCCCAGTAAGATCCCACACACATTCCAGAAAAGAAGATGTTGGCATACTTTCATAGTTAAAAATATTATTTATATTATCTTACTGCAAATATAAATATATTAAACACCACTTGACATCCACATTTGTTATTGTCTTGACATCACAAAACCCCAAAGGGGAAACCAGTTATATTCCCTTGTAGTGTTGCCAAGCATTGATCTGTCTTGGATTTCCCATCTGTGTTCAATATGTCCAAACATATCATCCTGTTAGGGATGCACTAGATAGTTGGGTGTATATCACCTGTTCTGTTTGGTAGGGCAGAAGCCAAAGGGGCCTAAATGAGGGTTAAAAAAAAAACTTTCAACCAGAGCTATAAAAATCTTCTGCGATAATAAGGAAGACGGAGCCTTTAACCCACAATCATTTGAAATACAGCCAAGCATCACATATGCACAATGTTCTCGAGATTCAGAAGGGATATTATGAAGTCAGCAAAATGAACATCGGCCCCTGATTTGGGTTATTCGAAAAGCAGGCTCAACTTTTTCGACATGAAAACATTGCACGAAGCAACGCTCGATCAAAAGTATCGGTCTGTTTTGATTGCATCTTACAAACCTGTGAAGTTTAGCTTTACAAGAACCAGCAGCCTGAAACTCACCAGGCATTTTGTGAATGTGGTTGGGTTTAAGCCACAGCAAGGCTAATCCATACAGGGCAATGATATGACAAAATTTGTGGCTTGAGTGCACAAAGGCAGATTGGATGACACCTGTCCTCAGTCTGCTTTCTGTTGTCCTGAGAGGATATCAAATCTCCCCTATTAGCCACTACACTTATTCAACCTCTCCTCTGTGATGATCTGGGCACAGAAGCAACACTGCTGGACCAAAGGCTTAACTCCCTTTTATTGCTCCAACAGAGTCCTTTGGGAGTTGGGTGGCCTAGTTTTAATAATAAATAAACAAACAAACAAACAAATAAACTTTCCCCCAAAAGTCCCACTGTTCACTGCAAGTCCAGGAGCAAAGCTCTAAGCATGCACCTCCAATATTCCTGGCTGCTATTAGTCCAGAGGTGCAGCACAGATCTGAGAGCAGCCCCAGTTCAGAGAACTTGGTCCCAGGGAGTCCTTTTCAGAGGAAGAGTTTACTGGGACTGTAGCACAACCCGGAGCAGAACTGTGTCACTGCGAACTTGCACATAGCCAGGCCAGGCAAGTAAGGTAAGCAGGACAAGGCAAAGAGGGCAAGGCACAGCAAAGTATCCAGACATCGGTAACAGCACATGAGGCTGGAAAAAGGAAACACTTGTTCCTGACAAGCACTTCTCCCAACCACGACTCTTTAAATCTCATTCCCCAGGTGAGCCTTGTGAAGAGGAGCGGGGTGCCCTCCTCCCAAGTCATCGGGCTGTCCTACGCTAATCCTGCCTCCTCTCCATTCTCTGTACTCGGAGATCGGAGGAGGTAATTGCTCGTTGCCGGAGTTCCATTGCTCCTCTGCTCCACTGCCTGCCCTCTCCTCCCACCTCACTTGGTTGTCCTGTGCCCTCTTTCCATCACTAGTGACCCTTCCCAGGCAAAAGGGACCTGAGATTGCCTTGTCCTGCTCCTCCAGTCATTCCTCCGGTGCCAGGTAGGCCGCACAATCTTCCTCCATTGGCCCTAGCTCTGTATCGTCTTCCTCCTCAGACCCAGGCTCCAACGGGGCCATGACACCTCTATCTCCTGTTACTCGTGGAGATGAATAGCCCAACATGGCCTCTCTATATAAGCATACTTGTATAGAACAAGGACTTACACTTCATCAACAGAGATTGGAGAGATGGACCGGATGTTTCTCTCAGGTCCAGCTTCCACCAATCACCTGCTTCTACCAATACTAAGAGTATCAGGACAACTCAATGGTAAAGTCTTTTTCAAATTGCACTCAATTGCTGAGATGGGCATACCCTTTTTGCCCCCCCCTGCATTTCCCAATCTAACCAACAGTCCTGTGATTTCTGCCATCTAAGGTATGCCTATGCTAAGTATCTAAGCTCAGATGACAGTGGCAAAGTTGGCTTGGTGCCGTTACCTAAAGCATAAAGTAATGAATGTTTCTTTGCTGCCTAAGCCAACAGAACATGTTATGGTTGACCTACCCAACAGATGAATTTTCTACTGCTAAACTGGGTCCTTCTTACAGCCCAGCAGTACAGTCTACAGGTAAAAGAACTGGAAAATGATAATAGGCCTGCCACATGTTCTTTCCATAGCCCATTTGGACCTTGCCAAAATTTTTACACTCTGTTGTTATTCACAGCTTTTTTCTTTAATGAGGTAAAATAAAGATGTAAAACTGACACCCCACATTTGCATCTCCCTTGTATTCAACCTGGGCCGACACAGGTTTAATCAGTAGATGTTTGCAATGCACTATGTCCTAAAGCCATTTCAGATAGGCTAGAAAAATTCCTGACAGAAATTTGGAGAAATTGCTGTCGACAATCTGTTCCCCAACTAACTGGAACTCCAGTGTCATGGATTTCAAGTGATATGCCTCCCAGTCAATATACCAAAGGAGCATTGGCTTAGGAAAGACAGGTATTGATTTATCTATTAAACTAGATAGATCAACAACTTGAGGTGACATCTCAGATCTCCTAAGAAATCACTTTATCAGTTTACCATTATCCATCTCGTCTTTCACTGTTCAGATCCCCATGAGACAGGGAGAACTATAGTTGAACCTCTATGACCAATCATGACCTTTTGCAAGAAGAAATCTTAAAACAGTGGAACTGTGCCTAAACTCAATTAATTTTGATTTGACCAAGACTGGAACAGACTCTTTATCATCCAAAACCCAACGGATTACAATGTGACGGGGGGCGGGGAGTCTAATGTTAGTAAGAAAAATAATTATATTAAGCCTGCTACTTTCTCCAGCTATTGGCAGCATAAGTCAATGTTGACTTGTTTCAAGGAATGGGATCTGCAGTCCATTTGCTCATACTCGGCACGCTGCTACTATGACAAGCAGCTGCAGTTGCCGTTGGCCTCTCACTGGGGGTTTCAAAGTCAACCCACCCACACTTCCCTGGGGGAAATCATACAGGACAAGCTGCTTGCGCTACGGGTTTTTTTCCATTTCATATCCATTCTTGCAATTCAGCACATTCAATAAGCCACGTGGTCATCTCTAACTTCCACTTCTCCCGGTGGATTGCGATGAGATACCTAACGAAAAGGCAGCCACTGCAGAGAGGGCTTCTCTTCTCAGCAGCTCAAGGGCCTTCAGATGGTTAAAAAACAAATCTGTTTTCTCAGAGTAAAAATATGCAGAGCTTTAACGAATAAAATTTATTTTGTTGTCACTAAGTAATGATAAATATTTCCAGAAATGGCATGTTCCCCATATATTATAAAATCCTTTTGTTGGAGCGATATCCTCAGGGATACTGAAGGGAAGCTTGTGTCGATGCCAAGAAATTAGTATCACAGCTTTGTTTAATGAAAAGGTCAAAAAAGTACATGATAGCAGCTAGATTTCTTAAGACTCTGGCTCAGGGATCTTTCAAAACTCTTCAGTAGATGAACAAGTAGACTCCTTTAATCAGAAGTTGCCAGCTACGTACATTTGAAGGTGGGGTGGGGGAAAGCAGTTTGTAAATGTGGAGACGCTCTATTTCACAGTTGTAAATAATGTATTTGAAAGAAATAGATGGAAATGATTATACGTATTCACATCCCTTTTGGAATAATAAGCTTCAATGTTCTGCTCTTGAAAGCAGTAATGCTTCCTTCTGACCGTCTTGATGTTGGAAATCACCTTGGACTCAAAGCATTTGTTCCCATGTTTACCTTTCTTTCCCCCCCTGAAAATCAAATTCATATTCATTTATTTAGGATAAAACTATTTTGTGGAGCCAAGTCCTAGGCAACTATGCATAATGTTTCAACTTATATGATCAATGCTGCATTTTTATGTGTATCTTTTTTGTAATAAACTCAGTGGAATTTATCTAACTGGTATGGAGAGGTTAGGGAACCTGTAGTCCTCCCAGTGTTAATAAATTGCAAGTTCCATCATTGCTTTAGAACTGTCCTGGTTTTCTACCACCGTGGACATCCACAGTGGGAGGTGTGTGGGTATGGGTGTGCAAACAACAAAGCATTTGTCACAATATTTTGACACAAATGCTGTCCTTTTTGGATTTGTGTCAAGCTGTTGCAAGCAAATACTAAGGTGCAAGACTTCTCCCATGACATTAAGATACATATTTCTTTATTTTGACAAAATCATGGCTTGCTGTGGATCTCCCATCTACCTCTATAACGTAGGATTGCAGCTTAAAATAGAAATAACCTATGTTGGCCACTAATGGCCACTCACATATTTCTGGGTCTTTTATTCCCTGTTTAATGATACCAACTAAAGAAATGGAGTGACCTTTGCTAAAACAGCATGTAGTTATTTTCAAGCGCAATTTCTTTTCTTTTCTTTTCTTTTCTTTTCTTTTCTTTTCTTTTCTTTTTTTCTCTTTTCTTTTCTCTTCCTTCCTTCCTTCCTTCCTTCCTTCCTTCCTTCCTTCCTTCCTTCCTTCCTTCCTTCCTTCTTTCTTTTTTTTGAGAATCTTTTGATTATAAGAACTCTTTATAAGAGAGATATTATTTGTCCCCTGTGAGAAATCTGTGTTTTTTAAAGAGCTGTAGAATACTTCTGAAAATCCACAATGCCATTTCCTACACCACCTTATACAATTTCCTATTTGGCCCTTTTGTGGAGACTGTACAGATACTGCTTTCCTTTCTTCTCTGCTATAACTTCCTTCCCCTGTGTCATCGCAGCAGAAACTACCCTCAAGGAAAGGAGAAGGAAGAAGAGAAGCAAAGGTCTTTCCTTCTCTACTTGCAATGAAAAAGTCTGCAGGCACCACTGAAGTTCTATTACTAAGAAAAAAACAATACAAAACAAGTTACCAAAACTTATCATTTCAGATTCTGAACACCCTCCAGGGGAAATGGATTGCTGATGTTAACCCAACCAGGTAGCATTCTACCTCAGGTAAAGCCAAGATAGATCCCCAAGTTCAATATGCCAGGCATAGTAATGGATTAAACCAGGCGTGTCCAACCCTGGACAGGTAGCACTGGATAGTTAGTAATGCCCCACAAGATCATAAACTTTTAATATTAAAATGTAAAGGTTTCCCTGTCCGGTCATATCTGACTCTAGGGCGCAATGCTCATCTCCATTTCTTCTTCAAAGGAGCCAGCATTGTGCAAAGATATTTTCTGTGGTCATGTGGCCAGAATAGCTATATGCCAAAGGCGCACAGAATTCTGTTACCTTCCTACTGAAGTGGTACTTATTTATCTATTCACATACGCATGTTTACAAGCTACGAGGTGGGCGGGAGCTGGGGTAGGAACGGGAGCTCACTCCATTGTTCAGCGCTTGGGTCTCAAACCCGGGCTGCCAACTCTCCAGCTGACAAGCTCATCATCTTTAACTGCTGAGCCATCGTGCCCCCTTTTTTAATATTATTTATGCATGCATACATACATACATACATACATACATACATACATACTGTATATAATCAGAGGTGGTATTCAGCCAGTTCTGACAAGTTCGGGAGAACCGGTAAGCGATAATTTTGATTGGATTAGAAGACAATTCCTCTTCACTCAGTGTGGCCCAGCAAGCCGAAAGGTTGGACATGCCTTGAATTAGACACTTGAATCTTACTTCAAGCAGCAATAAGATTATATTCTCCATTCCACGGGAAGACATCAGGCCAACTTAGAGGGTGTACCTGGCACACTTCATTCTGTACTCCCACACCTTGTCATCCATTGCTTTTCAGCAACTCCCATTTGACTGTGAGGCAACTACCTCATCTGCCTAATGGGAGAGCTGGCCCTATTTCTTTAGTCTGTTCTCTAACAGCTTTCTACACAACGGTCAAAACTTTCCATTTGGAGGAAGGTATGTTGACTTACAAATGGTTTCATCTTTCTGAAGGGGTTTTAATTGCTCTGGTTAAATTGTTTCTGACAATGGTTTGCATTTCTTTCTCTCTCTTTTTTTCTTCTTCCTCATTGCCTATTTAGGGTTTGTAGCTCCAATATTGTATTTATTATTGTTGCCATGCTGTTTTCCAAAATGTTACTTTATTAAATCACTGGCTGGTTTAGCTCTCGCAACCCTGCTAAAGAAAGAAAATACATCCCTACTTAGGAACACGCAAATAAATTAATACATCTGCTAAATCTGATCTCTACTTTTCGTGATCTCTCTGCAACCCCTGAAAAGTTAAGAGATTAGTTGAACTGAATTCATGGAGTAGAGATGTGGGAAGAGTGTCAAAGACTGCAAACATGCTGACCACTGCATCTCCCCAGGGTGCCGTTATTCCTCCAACACCTGAGCTCAATAATGGGTCGAGTCAACTGAGTTTGCTGTA
>JANHJO010003561.1:57651-76792 GCA_032468235.1 Pseudoxyrhopus heterurus | reverse complement strand
AGAGAAAGAGAGAGAAATCTGCTGTATTTTTATATCCCTATGCTACATATAGAAATGAAGGTAAATGCATGGAAATCCTTCACTAGATTATGAGGCCTCCTAGGTGGCTTTGTTCTATAATCAGAGCTTTTCTTAGATACCAAAGGGAGCAAGCCTGGAACAAGATGCTAATGGAAATGGCACTTGCTATACAATTTTCCAAATTCGTCTGAACATTAACCTCTTTCAGAAAATCATGAGTGTGACAAATCAGCTCAGATGTCGGGGTATTTGATTGGAATACTCAATTTTACTATAATGGCATCTCCTGAAAGGTTTATCTCAAACGCTTATTCTGTCACAACCTTTTTCCACCACTGGAAAATTGTTCATAACAAGGGCCTTTCCCCCCACACCCCCCCCCAAAGGTGATTCAGACAATTTAATGATTTACAACCATGATACAGATAAACTTTGTCTGAAATGATGGTCTAGGAATCCTAGGCAAAAATCTAGTGGAATTTTAGCACAACAAAATCTTTTTGGCAATGTAACACTTTTGTTAGAGTTGGAAAGATAACACTGGTTTCTAGATAAAAAGTGTGAAAGTCCCAGCAATAATCTGTGCTATGCATAAATGATTATTTTCAGCCAATTCACCGCACCATGCTTTATTTTCCTCTGAACCTATTTAATATAGATGAAGCCAGGGGTTCATTTAGTGACAGGCGATCAACCTATCTGTGACTGGATTCCTGTGTAGCAATTTGGGAGAGCTGCAACATACTGGGTGTAACTATTCAAATATTTGAGGGTAGCATAATATGAGGAAAAAATTATTTCTTCTAAACTGGCCTGAGGTTTTCAGTTAAACAATTTAGTAATTTAGTTTACTTGCAATAATAAAGCTATATAAACACCCTTACATTTCTTAATTTGCCTTCTGTAAAAGAAATCTTACTACCTGGCTAACTTCTTCTTGTGGTTCTTTCTGGCCACATGAGGTATCGTCTTCTCCTACTCACTGAACAGGACTTTTTCCTTCCTTTGAATCATAAAATATAATCCATAAAAACACAGTAAATAATACACATGTCTTTGCCTTCTATGACAGTCATTGCAGTGGAAATCTGCTTTTGCATCTGGTATAGACTTCCTTAGAATTAGAACAGTAAAAAGTGCAGATTTATTTCCAAGACTGAAACTGATTAATTGCTGTTGGCTGATATTGAATGGCATTGATTAGACTTGCTCTTTAGGAAAGCTGAGAATGGATATTTCTATGTTAGAATTTGCCTTGCACTATTTCTGCTTCCCCATTACTTTGTAGATAGCAGGGACTGATTGTGAGTAAAGTTAGACATTTGTCCTAACTCTCCCTGTGAATAATTGTTTCCTATAAATTTGTTGGAATAACTTATTTAGATATTACTTTTTAAAGCACTTAATTGCAGTAGAGTAGCTATGGTTTCAAATTCTAGATGCCTGCAAAAATTTTCTATAATGGTTAAGTAATGATGACCCCAAAGTTCACATGTGAATTCTAATTCTTTTGGAAGATCTATTGGGCAATGGTAAGAATACTTAAATTGCTGGAAAAGTTTATTCTTTTGACAAGATTATTAGAGTCTGCTACAAATGTTTAAGATTTTGACTAAGACAGTTTTTCCAGTGTTTCTTGCCATATCTCAGCTGGAGTAACAGTCCCTGTGCATGCTGCATGCATATGATGGACAATTATTTTGAATAAAATTAAGATTTTTCCTATTGCTGTGATTCGGAACATGGAAAAAAAGATCAGATGTAACTTTTCAAGAAGGTACAGTGTTGCTTTGGGAGTCTCCATTTCTCAATTGTTCTGTAAAAGTTGAAATGATGATAAGATTTTATTGACACAAAATATCTGCTGCAGTACCTGTTCTGCATGTATATTATTCAATGAGAGATTTATATCAACATACATAATACTATGACAGGTGTCATCATAGAATGCCAGCAATGAGGTTTCAGTTAAAATTGTAAAACTTCATATGTTTTGAAATGTGATATTTGTTTTGAGATTTAAAAGATACAGGAATTTTCCCAGCTGTGGAACACATATCTTACAAAATATTGCACCATTTCCATCTATTACATAAATCATTTTCTGAAATACCTTCCATTTTACTTAGTCTTTTATGTTCAGTATGTGATGTTCAATATACAATATGTGAGTTCTTTTAGATACAGAAGTCTTTTGTTCAATTTTAGATTATGGCTGTTAAGACTTTAAACAGTTTCTGACCATGATCATTGCAAGAAAACATAACCACAATCACATGGGTTGAGCTACTGGAAAGCGAACAGTTCCCTTTAGGACAGCTTTCAATTGTTAGAAATCCCATAAAATAGTCTTGAAATCTTTATCAAATAGTTCAATAAACTTAATTTGTTTATTATAAGCATCATTTGGTACAATCAGAGTCTAATTGAATCTGCTAAAATGAAGCAGTGAGAATTCTCAAGTGCTGGACTTCAGAGAAGAATGCAACCTATAGTACAAAAGATATTATCTTTGTCTTCTGCAGCTTGTCACATGTTTCAGATTTGTGCATATGCAAACTATGTAATTTTCTTTGCTACTGATACTATGCAATAATTGCTTCAATTAGTCTGTGTACCATTTTATTTAGTCCACCTTTGCTCCGGAAGAATATTGCGGGATTGATATTATGACTAAATGGGTTCTATAGGAATAGTTCTTTTCTTACTCCTTAGCTTTATTGGAGGAATCTTTAAGGATTCTACTTCTGTTGAATATAGGGAGACAGCACACTATATTCATTAGAAGAGATGCTTCTTGACCAGAAAAACAAGAAACCAACCTTTATCTGAATATGTAGCACATACAGTTTACCGTTACATTCTCTGCCATTGCACTGCAATATCAGCCATAAAGTATCCTAGCTAGGCAATGTAAAATCTTGCTGTTGGGGCCTACAAGAAACTCTGTCTGTTGGAGATGAAACAGGCATTGGAAGTTCTGTAGTCAGATTATCAAATCATAATCACATCCATTTCTATCCCAGTTTTAAAGTACACTACACAAAAATTGATTTACAAAGACACCTCTGTTCATTATAGTGCCAAAAAGAAATGCTCATTGGTATTTCCATGTTTTTTCAATTTCTCTCACTTTATGAATATGACAAAGTGGCCCATCTTCTTACATTTGAACTGCGAAGTGGCATAACCTTTACTGAGCAGACTTAGCCCCTCTGCACGTGGTCTATCGCATGGCAAACTTACCTAGAATCCTTCAGCTATTTTGATGCGTGAGTTGACTGGGAGGCAAAGTTTGTCCTAGGGCTTTTTCACACTATAATGTTGCCCTATTACCAATGCTGTCTGTTTTCATGTTCCACTTTCAGAATGATATTTTCTTGTTTCTTTTGTCTCAAACGCTATTCTCTGGTTTGCTTGCTAGGCTGTGTTTTCTTTGAGGCCAACTCCTGCCCTTTGACCACATCCTCACCATGTTTCCCTCTTTTCTTAGAGAAAATCTGCTGCAGAATTTGTTACATCAGGTCTTTTTTTACTCTGAGCTATTTACTTTTCATAATTTTCTGTTGCTGAGCCGGTATATTATATGCATGACACCTGAACTTTGTATATATAAATTTAACATTTTATGTATATATGTATAGATGTATAAGTACATGCTTCTGCCAAAGCATCTCAGTCAAGACAGCATTTTCTTAAATTGGTTAGAGGCAAACTGACATAAACCCAGAATAAGAACAGCTTAAGGATCCAGTGCAAATATGTTCTTAGTCTAGAATGTTAACTTGTCTAGCCTTCAGTTTCTTCTTGGAGACTTCTCTGGATGGGCGAGACCTTTTAGAAATTTTCTTTTGCCTTTATAAAGATTCATGACCAATGAACTTTCATGTCCAATGCACCTTCAAGTCTACAGTCCCTGCTAGGATTATTTAAGTTACAGTGGTATCTCAGTATTCATCACTAATTGGTTCTGGGAGGCATGATGAGAACCAAAAACAATGAGTACCAAACTATTTTTTCCCCATAAGGAATAGCAGTGAGTCACAAGGCAGCCATCACCGACAAGTTCTAACTTGTGCGTCAAGTACTAAACGAATAATGAGTGCCAGGACAAAATTTTCACAATAAAATGTGTTTAAATTATTAAGCAGCTGCAAGAGTCACCCACAGGGGTACCTTGGGTGATGGAGATCTTGGGAGGCCCAGTGTCCACCAGCACATGGAAACCTGCCATGGGTTGTGTGGCCTTGACTGGTTAGGCCTACTGGTGCCTGGACCTCCTCCCTCCACTCACCAAGAGACCTGGGCCTTCCCCCTTCCCCCCACACCCAGGTCCACTTACCTTTCTCTTTCTCTACAGCTGCTTACATGGATACCCATCCAATACATGGCCCAGATAGAAAACTAGCAATCTTCTTCAAAACTTGAAGTCTTCAAGGATGCTACACAAACAGCACACTGTATTCCCCATTTTGTGTCTGCTTATTCTCTTGCAATCCCTTATCTCGCTTTCTGTGAGAGAGGAAGACAATAAAATAAATGATTTTGTAGGCAGTCTTTTCTGTGCCTGATTCGCTTTTTCTCCCCCTGCCCACACCTTGTAGAGTGATGACATTGGAGAAGAAGGAAATATAAGAGAGCAAACTAAGCATGCAATGGGAAATAAACTAGCTGTTTGCATAGCACACACACAGCTCACAGCCTTGGAGCTGCCAGCTCCTTCATCACCTCCACATACCTTTCAATGTATATTTTCCAATATGTGATTGTTTACTCTCTTGTAATCAATTCCTCTCCAAGGAAAGTAAATACAAACATTAACTCCCCTCTTGCTAATTATCCCTGTACTGGGGTGAGTATTTCAAAGCTAAGGAGAATGCTTGAGAGACAAACAAAAACAGAAATGTGAAACTAATTAGCCTTATCAGTTACAGACAGCAGCTGCCAGAATGTTATCCCAGGACCAGGGTGATTATTGGAAAAGGGGAAAAGGGGAAATAATAGTCGTGATCATGTGATTCCCCACTTAGCAACTGCTTAATAACAGACATGCTGGTCCTAACATTGTCATTAAACAAGTATTACCTATATAAGACTGTACTGGAGATTGAGAACAGAATTTTAGAAACTTTAAAAGACATATTAGTCTTTATAAACATCTTCAACATTTAAATACCTATTTACCTGTATGTGTGCTATTTTGTCTCTTAGAAGTCACTTAAATAAGGGGAGAGGAACCTGATTATTTTTGGTTCCTTAACTCTGGGAGGACCACCAAAAACCTGTAAACAATGCTTTCGGGCCATTGAGACTTACATTTATATTTCTGATCTACAGTTTTAAGAGGGAAGAAATGAATTATAATACCGTATTTAAGTAATTCTTGATTATCAAAAGTTGAAAAAAATGTTGTTAAACTCTATTTATTTTCCCTAACCACCATGTAGTGTACTATCTGCATAAGTACTGCATAATTAAAAAAAACATTGGCAATATAAAGTTGCAAAAAATCAATTTTTGGTAAAATGTGGTCAGGCTGTTGCTGCTTTTAGTAAAAATGTATTTTCAATTAAATGTTCAGAGCTGCTTATATATATTTTTATGAAAATCAATGGAGATTTGGAAAATACTTTTAATCCCTTGTCATTAGTCATTTATTTCCACTTCCATTCTTTCCATTAGTGCTATCATTTAGTCCAATAACAGCATATATAGTGTAGGTTTGGCACTGAATTGCACTTTCCATTTGTATATATTTCATTTGTGTTGACCTTACTTCTTTCTATCTGGCAAAAGTTGTCTTTAAGGATATTTCATCATCTTCCAATATCATAATAAAAGATGTCTAAAAAATAAGCGGAAATAAGACACTAGACTGCTTTTGCAGAACCATTGGATAAATGTGCTTTCTTCATTTTCTGGACCTACCTGACCATACTTCCATCATCTCTTTGCTGACTTAGTGATAAGTGAAGCCTGATCTTCAGATAGCATGGCAACTATCAAACATGTCAAAAGTGCCAAAAGGGCTTCCACTGAGACCACTTGTATCTTGATAAGTAATACTAATGCTAAGGATATCTTCAACCTATAAATGCTTCAGAGAGCCTGAGATTCCATGCAGAATCTTCAACAAGATCAGAAACTTCTCAGTGGCATTTCTGTCTTTTCTGCTTTAGTTTTCATACACCAGTAACATAGTGTGCCAACATTTGCTCTCTAATTTTCCAATTATTTTTCTTCCCCTGTATAAGATATCTTTTAAAATCCTTATTGTCGGAAGCATGACAATTTTGATGAATACTGCATTTCAGGGTTTTCCAGATTACATTATCGTTTAGCGTATTATATGGTGCTATTTACAATATTAGCTTCTGTGACACTCCTTATAATCAGAATTACAATGGAGGAGGTCCTGTATACTTTTACGGAAGTGTGGGAAACTATGAAGCTGCTAAACAACAACAACACTTAGACTTATATACCGCTTCATAGTGCTTTACAGCATTCTCTAAGTGATTTACAGAGTCAGCATATTTCCCTCAGCAATCTGGGACCTCATTTTACTGACCTCAGGAGGATGGAAGGCTGAGTCAACCTTGAGCCAGTGAGGATCAAACTCCTGGCAGTGAACTGAATAAGCCTGCAATACTGCATTCTAACCACTGCACCACCATGGCTCTAAATGCTAGAAAATGTATTATCGTGATTCAAAACAGAATACAGGTAGTCTGAGGTATGACAAGGCATTTAACGAATGTTCAAAATTACAACAGAACCTCCCAAAAGCTACATATGACCCCATTTCAAATGGATGCAGCAGGAGAACCCAGTGGGATTAGGTAAAGGTCTGTTGGGACCCAAGGCACGGGAAGTGGAGCATGGGGCATCTCAGGCGGACCAGGGCAGATGGGTCTGAGCCTGTATTAGGTCTTAAAGTCTCCCCCACCCAGAAGGCACACATGCTCTGCTTAATGACCTGCATGTTCAATTAACATTTCATTGGGGAAAGCAGGGATTGGGGGATCGCTAGGTGACATGTTTCAGCTAATGACTGCTGTGACATATGACTATAAGGCTCCTTTACATTCATATCTTGAGGAACTACCCAGTGGTGGGATTCAAATCTTTTTACTATCAGTTCTGTGGGCGTGGGTTGGTGGGTGTGGCTATGCAATTAGCCAATCAGAGGTGATATTTGCTGGTTCTCTGATCCAATCAAAATTATTGCTACCGGTTCTCCCAAACCTGTCAGAACTGGCTGAATACCACCTCTGGAACTACCTGTATTCATATATCTTATGTCACTTATCGTCATTTCATAACTAATTATAAAAACATCAGACTCTAATCATGATAATTTCACTATTTTTTTCTCAAAACAAATATGTTTAAATACATTCTCATTCATTAAAATGAATAGCAATTGAAAAATAAACATAAGATTATTTTTTTCTATAGATCTTTGGCTAAAACTATAATGCTACATTAGATTGAACAGGCTACTGAACTCTGCTCTTCAGGATTTAACATCAGGATAGAGGCTAAATTGCATTATAGATCAACTCTTTTTTTGTTTATAGGATTTAGACTCATATTATTTATACTTTCTGTGGCATATTGTTCTGTAAGATGTACAGTTTACAGTTATATTGTCTGCCTTTGCCTTTTCAATAACTTTATAAAAAAGTTTTGTGAGCTTTCATTTTTATGAAATATAGCCCAGTGATTTTGTCCATGTAATTGTAACAGCAGACAATGCCTGATCAGAGTAGTATTCATTTTCACAGTCAATTTACAGTACAGTAGTTTGAAATTAGTTCTTTTTAGCACAGAATTGTCTTAACTTTCTCAAGAGCATACCTGGCATCTGCAAAGAATGCTTAAGTGCAAGGAATATTTAAATAACAGTATCATGTGATGTTCTCAGATTGCATTTCCTGGTGAACAGTTTTAGAAATTTCTCCTGTACTCCTTCATGCTTTAAATTGCCATTTATCTTTTTAAATCACTCATATATGCAGACTCTCAGAGTTAGAAATATAGGTGAAAAGGGACCATTCTTGTGAATATTTTAAGAAGATTTCCAAGATTCCATTCTTTTTTTCAGAACAGGTTGGGCTCTACAAAGCAGTAGGAAAAAAAATCTACTTCTGAGAGTCCCATTACTTGCAGATCACATGATAATTAATAATTAATGGGATCATAAACTACAAATACGACCTTGTATCTAGCCAGAAGGTTAATTCAGGAAGACAAGGATATAAGCTAACATACTGTACATATTTACGATTTCTGTAGATTCAGATCATAGCTTCCCCTAAACTATCGAATTCATTCAATTGGAGAACTGACCTTAGATTTCATAATTTTCATTTTTCAAATATGAAGAACTTCTTCAATGGATCTAAATGGTCAGATTTAATTTAATAGTAATTTAACCATTTTATGATGTTTTCACTACATACACGAAGACAGACCCCACACATACATACATACATACATACATACATACATACATACATACATATAGCCATGAATTCCCTATGGGCAAAAGATAAGTTATAGATTATGGGGGGGTTGGGGGCGGAATGGAAGGAGGAATTTGGATACAGCCCAAACTGACATTTGTACTGTCAGTTACAAATGTATCAAGCCAAAAAAGTGATTGATTAGAAATTTTTCTTGTCTGGATAGAAATATTTATCTCCTTCTGAATAACCAATTAATGAAGCTTTGGGCTTTTTGAACCCAGCATCAATAATGGTGGGTGATTTAGAGTGCCAGTTTCATCTGGCTCATTACCTTGGACCATTTGTAGAAACGATCAAGCTATCCTATTTATTCATCAATTTGTTAAATGCATTTGGACTGTTGCAGTGCTTTCCGAACAGTCAAGAGTTCGTAAACCTCAGATGTCCATAACTAAGATGCCAAAATGCTGGTCTTGTTCTCCATAACCATTATTTTTCATTCAGTGCACTGACTGAATTAAGTTTTCAGGTTCTATTTTAAAGGGCTACTTTAAATATTTAAATAGACTAAGACCCAAGTTCAAATTAACACAACCCATAAATCAAAGTTTAGATTTAGAAAATTTTTCCTAATGGGCTATCATAAGATGACATTTGATTGCTGGATAATAGAGGCAAGACTTTTTCAGTAAAAGATGTGAAATTTCCACTCCAGGAAAATTCGCCAAAGTTTCACTATTTTCATCACTGAAAAAACTATTGAAAACTTCCCCGTCAGCTTTGAATGAGTAAATCTTAGTATGCCTGCTGACTCTTGAAGGTTCTTATATTTTCTGTGATGCTGCTTTTAATTGTTTTTACAAATTTTTAAATAAAATTTTTGAAAATTATTTTTATCTTGAATGGTAGAGTATAAATGAATAATAGCAACTGCACTTACTTAGACTTGTGTACCACTTCACGGTGCTTTACATCTCTCTCTAAGCAGTTTACAGAGTCAGCATATTGCTCCTAATAATCTGGGTCCTCATTTTACTGACCTCGGAAGGATGGAAGGCTGAGTCAACCTTGAGCCTGGTGAGATTCGAACTGTCAAATTGCTGGCAGCCAGTGGTCAGCAGAAGTAGCCTGCAGTGCTGCATTCTAACCACTGCACCACTGTGGCTCATAAAGTGATTAGATCATAAATACTGTAAAAGAAATAGCCAGAATCACATTATTTTATTCAAACAGTGTAATAAAATATACCCTCATTTCATTTCAGCAGTATAATATCTGCAATTTTATGCAAGGGTCCACCTGTTTGACAGCTACCCAAAAAAGAAACCATTTCTTAGCTGTTCTTGGAAAATCAACCTCTGATATTATTAAGTGGTTTATTCTATAATATTCTGTTTCTTTTTTTTTTAGAAGATTTCCTGATGGGTAGCATGATAGTGAGAGAAACAAGTTTGGCTTTTATTGTGGTTTTTTTCAGCTTACTAATAGTTAATAGAACAAAGATGGAAGATATATAGAGAGAAGACAAATTATTATCTCAAAGTTCACTAAAAGAGCTCTGCAAATAATACGATTTGCCTCCTATGGCCTACTCTGTCTTGTGGAAAAAGTAATTAAGGCTTATACCCATTGCAGCCTTTAAACTGAACCTGACAATAGGCAAATGAAGTATTCTCACAGAAATTGAAGCAGTAGCCGTAGAATGGGTCAATTACTGTAATGATTTGGGATTTGGGATGAATTAGAACACTAAAAGCTTTCATGAAAAATGCACAAGGCTGTCAGTTGCTTGTGCAAGACTGATAATCCCTGACAAATATTAGGTCTCATCAGGTGGTGGTAAGAAAAATGCTCCAAATCGGTGGGTTACTTTAGTTATCTTTACTTCATTGCTAAAAATACAACACATTTCTGTAGAGATCCTGAGGGTAAGTGGCTACTTGATTAAGTATGACATCACTGGCACATATCACAAGGTAGCAACGAATCATGCCAGATCCAAAGCCAGAGAAGAACACCAAACAGATGGATTGTTTCAATTATTTGGGTCCAATGAATACAAAGCACATCTGTCATTAGCGAGATCTGATGGAAGGCTAGTAATAATAACTGCATTGCTGTGACATCATTTAAAAATCTGGCAAGCCTTAAGTATTTCAACAGCTGTAAAGTTTGGTTTATCCAACCATTGATTTTAACCCACAGTCACCTTTTAGCAATGAGAAAAGAGTCATAAGAGAACATTTTGGGGTAGCATTTCAAATCCTTTGAGCTATGGCACTTTTCAATATAATTTTGACTGCCATGCGAGGAACAGCTTCTTTGGTCTCATAGTAACTTTAGGGTATATTTCTGCTGCTAGGAAATGAAGTTTATTTTGTTGTTGTTTAGAGAAGGCGTGATTTGTCAGAAACGACTGGAGATTGTACTGAAAAATGTACATCGGGCACATTGGCATTCAGGTAAAAACAACAGAAGCCAGCTCACATTATATTTCCTATTATCTTTGACAAGTCACAATGCATTAGTGAATTATTGAAAGAAGCACTTTTGCTTGTTCTGAACCTTGCTTCATTTTAATTATATGATTCAGACTCCATGTTTTTAAAAATATTTATATCTTCTGATAATATTTAGATATATTCTTTACAAATTATACTATCAGGATAAAACTCAGAGATCATATTGATAACCAGTTTTAGATAGTAGAAGATCAAACTGGAAAGAAATTAATATCTAAGCCAATGCTGTAATATCCCCAAATAAAAGACATTTAATGTTCTTTTCCTTCCTTTCAGTGAGTTTAAGTTTCATAACATGGACCAAAATGACTTTGACTTCAACCCTGAAGTTTAGTAATTTTCTAGTCACTATCACTTTCAGCAATGGACACACAGTGCATGTGAAGATACACAGTTTCTCCTTCTCTTGTTACCTATTCTTGGTTTCTGGGTTCCTAAAACAGTAGTGGACCTCCTGGCAAATAGACAGTTCCACCACTTTTTCTATCTATTTGTGCCAGGAGACGAGCACTTAACATTGAATCTTCATCAGTATCACTCAGCACACCAGGAAGTGGTATCACTGCTGCTACAGGAGAAACAAGCTTCTTGGAATGTCAAACTTCCATGCAGGTGGCAGCCTTCTCAATTTCTGATTTCAGCAGGAGATCTTATCCCGATTCTTCTTCTTAGCAACAAACTCTGCTTATAGCATCTGTTTTGCCCTCGTAATATGTCATGATTTTGGAAATGGAAAGGGATGATCCTACTAGTGAAGTTCAGGCAAAGTCTCATGGACTGGAATGGTTAAGTATCAAGTTTTGTCTATTCTAAGTTGTTCATTTCTTGGTCCTGTCTTCCAAGCAGCAGAGCAGAATTTACAAAAAAAAAAAAAAAAATTCAGCCCTGCTGCTTCTGTTGCTTGATTCAAATCACATTGCCCAGTCCAAGTCATATAGCAGTAGCTATATTGGAAATAAATAAAAATAAAAATATATGTACTGAAATATCAGTTCAGTTGTAGAGAATAGAACACTCGAATACTGCTCGAATAGGGAGACACAAAAATGTTTTATTTCAAGTTTGAGACAAAATTATTTGGAACAGTATTTTGCCTTCAGCTCAGAACAGCCGTGTTGAGCTTGGAGTATTTCAAGCTTGGAATGTTTTGCACATCCCTAATGGCATTTCATGCTGTAGCTGTGCTCTGAAAAAGATTAGGAAAAAGCACTGCATTGGGTAATATATAATGAGACATATGTACTAAATCAAAGTCCAGGTTCTAAGGGTTTAGTCAGCTTGCATATGTGACTGTGCTTTAGTTAAATATCCTTAGGTATGATGCATTAGATTTATAGTGAACTCTACAACATGGGTGGCTTTTCTGCAGTTTCTCAAAGTACAGGATGCTGGCTTCATATTCTGTTTGCTTTTTAAGCTAAGTTAGCCTTTCATCCCAATGTGCCATTTCTTAACACTTTTATATATGGTACATTGTGAAACACACTGTTAAGATTTTACACTTGAATTTATGAGTGAAGGAAACGTTGGACACCATGGTAAAAATTACTCCAATGTCACTTAAGCAATTAACAAATAACATGTTGATTTATTTCTTATCCTAATATTAAGTTTGCTTAGTTCTTCAGTAATGCTACAGGTGCTACACATTTAGTTTTTTATTTCATGTATATGCTTTCATGTGGGGAAACCTGAAGAGAAGAAAATTAAACCTTAACATTTTATCGTCTCATTAGGCACTGAACAATGATAAATATTGTTTTGTTTATTTTCTGGTTTTTTTTTTTAGTAAAATTGGAATGACCTAAGTCAGTTTGAATTATAAATAATGGGAAAATAAGGAAAAATAATATTAGAAATTTGCTGTGCTGGTCATTTTTGTACTTAAACAAAAACACATTTCCTGCAAATGTCAAAACACCTGTTTCATAAGCCTTTGGCCCTAAACATGCTAAGCATATGTCTCATTGTAACTAAATCTAATGATGCTAAACAAACAAAAATTATACTTTATGCATTCAAATAATTTCTTTTTTACAGAACATTTTGAGCAAATAAGGAGATTGTTGCTTTTTAAGTTTATAAGTTGTGCTTCATTTTGGGCCAACATTGTTATGTAATCAGGAATGAAATAAAAGGCCATTTCCTATTGATTTACAGCACCATCCAACTACCAATATAATTGTATGAAGACTGGCCTCATGTTATCACAAGGATGACTATACCAAAGGTGCTTTTTCAAGAGGCAATTGGACTTTCTGTTTTTTCTTTGAAGATGCTTTGCTTCTCATCAGTGGTGGGATTCAAATTTTTTTACTACCAGTTCTGTGGGCATAGCTTGGTGAGCGTGGCTATGCAATCGGCCAATCAGAGGTGGTAGTTGCTGGTTTTCCGATCCAATCAAAATTATCGCTACCAGTTCTCCCGAACCTGTCAGACTTGGCTGAATAACCACCTCTGCTTCTCATCCAAGAAGCTTCTCCAGCTGGATGACTGGATGGTGGGGAATGGAAGGAAACTAATATTTGGCTGAAAGAAATTGTATGCAATTAAGTCAGTATTCTGTCCATCCAGTCAGAACTGAAGAAGCTTCTTGGATGAGAAGCTAAACGTCTTCAAAGAAAAATCAGAAAGTCTTGAAAAAGCACTTTTGGGATTGGTTACAGTATTCTGCGCTCATATGAACATGATATGCAATGGGTTTTTTTGCCATTTTCTGGTCAGAAAAAGCAAAAACATCACTGGATATGTAGGGTTTGTTTAATGACCACATGGTTGACTTAACAACCATGTGATTCAATTAACAACCATTCATTGCTCTATGACCATCATAAAAACAGTAAAAACTTCAAGCCCGGTCAGATAGTGCTGCAACTTATAATCACAACAACATACAACCAAAATTCCAGGCTCCATTGTAATCGTAAGCAGAGGACTACCTATACTTCCCAAAAATATGTATACCCTTGCCCTATCAGTAACACACCACTAACTTCGTGTTTTGTATGCAAATCTGGACCTGTTGTAGTCCATGTCCTTCTTCGGCACCTGGGAAGCAATTCCACCAAGCCGCCTCCTCAAAAGTAGTCCTAGAAATACTAGAACTGTTACTACACTCCTGCTGAGTGACTTTTAGGGCAGACTCACCTACGCAGCCGACTGTCAAGATTCCATCTTTGTAGAGTTCCTGGGAGATCCCACCACCCTCCATAGCTACGTCTGTCTGATGCTCCACCAGCACGGTCATACTTCGGTCATCTTCCTCCTCTTCCTCAGAGTCATCCAGCAGCAGGCCAGCGCCAGCAGCATCCCGCTCAATCTTCTCCTTCCAGCTACTCAAGTCCACTGTCAAAAAGAGAGGGGAAATGACGACAATAGCAGAAATGACCAGCCACTTAAGTGTAGTGGAGGTGAAAGTGCTGGATTAAAAAACCAGGAAACAGTGAGTTCCAGTCCTGCCTTGGGCATGAAGCCAGCTGGTTGGCCATTGTCCTTGTCTATCACACCAACCCACCTCATAAAGGAACTTGTTATGTGCAGTGCCTTGAATTGTGCAAATTCTGTGAGAAGGGGAAGATAGAAACCTAGAAATAAATAAACGAGGGCCAGTTTGGTCTAGTGTTTAAGGTGCTGGCCTAGAAACCAGGAGACTATGTGTTCTAGTTCTACCTTAGGCATGAAAGCTGGCTGGGCCAGTCACTCCCTCTCAGCCCAACTTACCTCAAAGGGCTGTTGTTAATGAGGAAAATAGGAGGAGGAAGGAGTATTGGGTATCTTCCCTTCCTCACCTTATAAACACCTCAGCTGTTTATAAAAATTATAAAAGGGTAAAAAAATAAAATGTAAATTAAAATGGGCAATTTGTTGCTTAATATATACGTCAAATTAAATGGAGGAAATCGGAACGCACGTCTGTATCATTATGTGACCCTGTTGAAATTTTACTCCAAATGTAGTGACAAACTGGAGAATGCTTGTGAGTGTATGAGCTAAGCCAGAGCTTATTCTTTAGTCAACTGAGCCAAAGTGGCTGAGTTTCAAGGAAAAGAAAATGGTTATTTGCACCCTCGAACTTCTGACACTTTTCCTTGCTATCCCAAAAGTGAACCATCATGGCGCTGACTTTTAGGAGCAATTTCATCCCAGGTCAAAACAGGCCCGGCTCAAACGTGAGAGCAGTCACACCTTTGCCAGCTGTGATAGTCTCGCAGGAGCTGAGTAGCTGATTGGGCCCCATCGCTGTGCTCCAGCCCTTTCGACGCTTCCGACGTTTTTTGAACACTGCAAGGAGAAAGAAAGGCAGAAGGTTCCAGGTTGAGATTCGAAGCCAAAACTTTAGATAATATCTGTGACATGTGAAGTAGTGGATAGGGGAGGAATCAAGGCCACAAACCACCCAGGGTTCCTGTGAGTTTGCCCGGGGGGGAAGGGGGAATATAAATGTAAAAAAATATTATTAATAAGAATGATCCTGATAATGGTTTACATTGTGGGCTGCCCAGTTATTTTGAATATTGGCCAGAACATAGAGAGGTCTAGATTATTCCAACAATATTCTTGTCCCCACATCAATGTTTATACATATTGACATTTTCAGGACGTAGCAGTTCCCTGACATTGGCTGGATAAAAAGAAAAACTACTAAGAAATCTCAGGATACGGTTAAAAAAAATATTCCAGAAGAACTTGAAAGCAAACCATTTCCACACAGGGAGTCCTCAACTTACAAGCATAATGGAGCCAAGAATTAGGGCCATAAGTCGTGCCAATTGTAAAGGAAGTCACCACATGACTGGGCCCAATTTTATAACTTTTTTCTTTTTTTTCTTTTTTTTTTGGCAATTGAGCAAACATGGTATTTGTTAAGTAAGTCATGGTAACATGATTGTGGACTGTTGCAAACAGCCATAAATGAGCCAACTGCCAAGTGTCCAAAATGCGATTGTGTGACTGCTTTTGGGGGGGGGGGCATCCGAACTTTGAAATTGAGTTATAAATAGCTTTGGGGAGGTCTGTTGTAACTTACAGCGTCGCTAAGCAATCGGTCAAAAGTTGAGGACTACCTGTATGATTGCAAAGAAGGCATCCTGAACATTTCGTGTGGGTACCAGGAGTCACTTCGACTCAAGGGAGTTCGTTGTTTTTAGGGAACAAATTAACAAAACACCTCAGATTTGGCCAATGGTCCAATGACCTTTTCTACACACTTCGGCCTACAATCTTCCTCTTATAACAAAAAAAGAAAGAAAAAAAGAAAAAAAGAAAACAAAACAAACCATTACAGCTAGTCCTCGGCTTATGACCACAATTGAGCCCCAAATTTCTGTTCAGTGACTTCTGCCCCATTTTACGACATTTCTTGCCGCAGTTGTTAAGCAAATCACTGCAGTTGATAAGTTGGTAACACGGCTGTTAAGTGAATCTGGCTTCCCCATCGATTTTGCTTGCCAAAAGGTCGCAAGAGGGAATCGCACGACCTCGGGAAACGGCAACAGTCATAAGTATGAAACAGCTGCCAAGCATCTGAACTTTGATCACACGATCATGGGGATGCTACAAAGGTTGTAAGTGTGGAAAATGGTCATAAGTCACTTTTTTCAATGCTGCTGTAACTTTGAACGGTCACTAAATGAACTGTTGTAAGTTGAGGACTACCTATATAATTCTGCTATTTTTCTCATAGCATACAGTGCTATGTTAAGCCTGTTGACAGCTCAACCAATGCAGAACTACACTGAACTATAACATCCACTGGTAGCCATGAAAATTTATGAATTATATTTCAGAAAATACCTGCACTGGGATCTTGGTCTTGCTGTGGGTAAGAAGTGAAACAGATCACGTGGATCTCAGGGAAGCGACTCTTGAAATAATACTTCCAGGCCACCACCAGGGCTGGTGGGGCCAGATCAATCTTATTCAGTACCAAGATGAGGTTTTTCTTCATCTGCTTGGTGACAAACTCATAGAGGGCCGGGGAGAAGTTGATGACCTGAACAAAAAAGGGTTTGAAAAAGGGAAAAGATATAATGGGAAGGTTTAGAAAAATAGGGCATCATCCTGATTTCAGTTTTCTAGAAAGGATTTTTTTGTTTGTTTGTCTTTTAATGACCCCGTAATCCCTCACATCGGGGTGGAGTCGGGGCAACTGAATGGAGCCGAGTCTTTACTGGCCGGATGCCCTTCCTGTCGCCAATGCAGAGTTCGCAGCAGATAATTACTCATTATCTATCTAGAACTATCTGCCGCTACCTAGGATCGAACTCGCAGCCTCCTGATCATGAGGCGAGAGCTCCACTTCTAGGCCACTGCACCACTCGATTTTCTAGAAAGGATGGCTTGTTTAATTTGCAGTGACAGGAAACTGAAGGTGGATTTACAGTAATATAGTTTCGTCTCTGTTGGCCTTTATTTCTTTTCAAACATTAATGAATACAGGTAGTCCTCGACTTACAACAGTTCATTTCGTGACCATTCGAAGTTACAACATCACTGGAAAAAGCCACTTACGACTGTTTTTCACACTTACAACCGTTGCAGCATTTCCCCCCCATGGCCGTGTGATCAAAATCTGGATGCTTGGCAACTGACTCGTATTTATGACGGTTGCAGTGACCCAGGATCATGAGATCCCCTTTTGCGACCTTCTGACAAGCCAACGGGGGAAGCCAGATTCACTTAACAACTGTGCTACTAACTTAACAGCTGCAGTGATTCACTTAACAACGGTGACAAGAAAGGTTGTAAAACGGGGCAAACTTCATTTAACTGTCTCACTTAGCAATGTGAATTTTGGGCTCAGTTGTGGTGGTAAGTCGAGGATTACCTGTATGGGACAGCTAAACTAGATGTTTCTGTATGCCTTTTTCCCTTTCTAAAGGTGTGAAGGGACAATGCCCCGAGATCTGCATGCATCTGCATTCGGTTCTCTGCACAGCCTGGACTTATGGAAAATTAGAATCCCATATGTTAACATGAACACGAATGTGGCTCTTTAGATGTAGTTAGTAATTTAAAACTATGCTTCTCTAAAACAGTGCCTGAAAACAGTGGTTTCATTTTTCTTTTGGCCTCAAACAATTAGCTTTTATTATTTTTACAAAGGATTCAAGGTAGTGAACATATCCAACATACCTTCCTCCGCCTATTTTCCCCACAACAACCACCTTATGAGGCTGAAAAAGAGTGACTGGCCCAAGGTCACCTTCTGGTTTTCATGTCAAAGATGGGACTTGAATTCGTGGTCTCCCACTTTCCTAGCCTCAATGCCTCAACCATTAGACCAGACTGGCTCTCTTCCTTAACCATTTTTCTTCGTTGAAACTGATTGATGTTGCCATCCAGCAACATTTCTAAGGACAAAGATCAACCGCCCTGGCTTTAATTTCAGCTAGACAAACCGTGACTCATTGGGGCATCAGGTCATCCTTTTTTAGATATTTTCTTTTCCAGATACTCAATGCCTTCAAAGTGGCAGAGTTTCTAATGTACTAGGAAGGTTCTAAAAAAATTCAGAGAGACATGCTTTCAAGGCAGAGACGTATCTGCCTTGAAAGCACTCGTGTTGAACTGGGTAGCACAGCCAAACATCAGGAGCTGACTGCAGGAAATATTTTATGACGTTACGTATCATGTCATAAAATGCTTTACGACAAATTTTTATGTCACAAAATGTTTTATAGAATTTGCTACATTTCAAGTTATGGTCCCAGATTTTGGATGAATTCTGTAAGTCAACCCATTTTAGATATCTTGATAGGAAAGGTTTGGCTCTACATGATGCACCATTTCACCCAGTTAAAGGTTACAGACCCGAGAGTTTTAGTAGTATATAGATAGATGTTATATCACAGGGAATGGTCTCTTCTATCAGGTATCCCTATTACTGTCTCTTGGTGAATAAAAACTTCTTCATTCCACCCCAGAGGATCTTACTATCACACATGGTGGCTATGTCCAATGGCAAAACAATTTTGGCTAAAAATTAGGAACTGGCTGCAAGAAATAACGGGTCATTGTCTGGAAATGAAACCAGAAATATTCTTACTAGGGATGATACAGGGTAAAATGGAAAAAAAGATTATATATTTAATGACACATATTATTACAGCAGCACGAATAACA
>JANHJO010003561.1:0-15044 GCA_032468235.1 Pseudoxyrhopus heterurus | reverse complement strand
GGAGGGGCAGACGAGGGAGAAGCGGGGCCCTCTGCGCTCGCGGGGGGGGGGGCGTCTCCCCGAGTGAGGTTGCCGCTCCCTACCGCTTCCTCTTTTGCGGGTGCCCGCGCGCATTTTTTTTGAAGGAAAACATGTCCCCGCTTGGAATTGTCAGCACGTTTTCCCGCCCAGAAAAGGGGGCTCTTCAGCTTTTAAAATGCGTGTGGCGTGCAGCCGACTTTTCAGGGATTCGTAGGATTTTGTGTGGGGAAACGGACGAAGGATTCCCATCATCTGCAGCCAGGCATGCTGCATGCATTTCTTGCGGTTCCTGCACCCTTCCTCTACAATTTCCTTTCCCAGGGTAACTTTACCCTCTTGGTATCTATGGCTTCAGGCCATCATAATAAGGAAAAGGACCAATAGTACATTTATTTGACCCATATTCATAATACAGGTAGTCCTCGACGTAAACAACAGTTCATTTTGTGACCCTTCAAAGTTACAATGGCACTGAAAAAAGTGACTTACCGCCCTTAGGACCGTTGCAGCATTGCGATGGTAATGAGATCAAAATTTGGCCACTTGGTAACTGACTCATATTTATGACGGTTGCCGTGTCCCACCTGGGGTCATGCAATCTCTTTTTTGCAACCTTTTTCCAAGCAAAGGCAATGGGGAAGCCAGATTCACTTAACAGCCATGTTATCAACTTAATAACTGCAGTGATTCACTTAACTGTGGCAAGAAAGGTTGTAGAGTGGGGCAAAATGCACTTAAATGTTTCGCTTAGCAACAGAAATGTTTTGCTCAATTGTGGTAAGTTAAGGACTATCTACTAGTTAAGGACTATCTACTAGTTACTCCAGTTACTGACTCCATTGAAAAGCATACAAAGGGGCCTTGTTTATTTGTACTCAAGTCTCCTGAATGGTTGGTAAATATGTTCATCTATTCATTTTTTTTGTTTCAAGTTTTTTATTTTATAAACATTCCATCTTTCATTAAACTGTGTCATCTGGGTACAAATATTTTGCACAATAACAGTTAACATTTCCAACCATAATCATTCTCTGTATTTAACTTAATACTAGGATATGTAATACATTTATACTTCTAACTCTTATAACAATTCTTGTCTTATTTATTTCTATAACATTCTCTTCACATTTTGTGTATATTACGCTAGTCATCATTTATTTCTGGCTTTCATATTTTTTCTCTAACCATTGATAAAATAATCCCTTCATTTATTTATGTTCATCTATTCATTGAATGGGTGTGGATTCTACCTTTCATTTAGGAGCTCAAGGTAGTGCAGGGAGCGCCCTTTCTCTTGTTTCCCGCAACAACAACTTTGTGAGTAAGTGTGACTGGGAAGGTCGCCCAGGGACATTCCAGGACTGACTTGAAAATGGCTGTTTTATACAGATAGTCCTCATTTAGCGTCTACCTCATTTAGCAACCGTTGAAGTTACGCCAGTGATGAAAAAGAAACTTTACAACCTTTAGGTCTGTAAAGCGAAGGAAGGCTTAAGTAAAATCATAAGCACAGGCGCGGTTTCACTTAGTGACTGCTTAGCCTAATGACTGAGTTGCCAGCCCCAATTGTGGTCATTAAATGAAAGTAACTATGTGCACATGAGGTTGCATTACTACTTTTTTTACTATTATTACCATTTATTAAAGTTCTATGCCACCCATCTCAGGGAGGTGACTCTCCATTACTACGTAATTTTCCCTCTTTATCCATCCTAACTTGAGGCTCTTCAAAGGGGAATAGAACTTCTATTACTTAATTTATTACTATCCCTATTATTTTTATAAACAACAAGGTGGTGAAGGTATCTAATATTCCTTTCTCCTATTGTCCTTTAAAGATCTGAAAATCCAACAAGAGCGGGCTGTTCTTCCCAAGAATGTTTATTTGAGCAAATTCCCCCTTTCAAAGCAACAAAATATTTATATCAAATAACCACCCTCCTATAGTCCCCACAATAAAAGCACTGTGAGGTGAGAGGCTAAAAGAGGGTGACTGGCCCAAAGTCACCACTGAATAGCCAGGCGCATCTATACAACTTAACCAAAGAGAAAACACGTCAGTTTAAGAGCTGGGACTTCGGTTCTAAAGTCCCCTACAATGCCTATTCTGAAAAGTTTATTTTGTAAGGTTAATTACAGATAACAGACAGTGAAACAATAAACACAAACCTTACTTTTGCAAATGTATCCAGTCTAGCAGACTGTAATTATTCTACTGATAAGAAAGTATTCTTTATTACCGGGGAGGGTGGGTGGAACAAACTTTTTTCTGCTCTTTTTCTTTTCACTTGTGGTTGGTTTGTCTTTCCCTATGCTCAGCTGAAATAAAGAATGTATTCTACACTAAGCTCTGTAAGTGAATTCTGGATACTAAATCATAGTGAAAATGAAATCTGTTTAATCATTTCTCTTTCAGTAGAGAAATCAAATATGGGGTTGTGTGATGTTCATTGATACTTATTCAACAGCATTGTGGAAATGAATAGGGGTGGATTCTTCCCTGTTCAGCTCCCATATTTGCCAAAAGGATGAAACCAAGATTGTTTATGTAAATAAGTACACAAATAATATTCCTCTTTTGAGCAGAGGTTGGATCATGCATTGCTGGAAGATAGCTTGTTGTAGCCAGACAATTCAACAACTTGGAAAATATTGAGCAGTAGATGGTTGAGTTTTCCCTGAAACTCCTGCATTTTGCTAAAATCATCCAATGTGCTCCCTGACAGAGGATGCTACTTTATTTGCTCCTGTATCCAGTCCTGCTGATAGGAAGGAGTGAAGCTCAGAATGATGATTGGATTGATCCAACAGACATGTTGAATTATGATGCAGCATCAGGAAGAATGAGAAAGCCTGACGAGGTAAACGTAGAGATATTGGAGTCACTTTGAATAGTAACACAAATGTAATAAATAAATGTTCTTTATGCTATAAATTCAAGGTCATCTCTGTAGGGTTAAGGTTAGGAGCTGTTTACCTTTAACTTAGATATCAGGAATGCCTCCTTTTTTGCAGGCACAAAGTCATCAAATTCAATAACTTGGAGTTGAGCTTTAAAGCTTTGAAAACGGTTTTAAGAATCCTAAGGATCCACAAAAGAGAGCATTTAAAGAAACTAGAATTGAATTGATATTCAGGCCTTCCATTTCTGTTTTTTAAAAAATTAACTCCAATACCATAAATCATATGTACATTAATGCACTCACTCAAAAATCTATGTGGGAAGAAACATTTTTGTATGTATTATCATTCTGAGCAGCCTTTCTGCATTTTAGTCACCCCCCATTCAAACGTATACAGTTTTCACTACTATCAGGAGTAAAAACATTTCAAAGTTCCTGACTGTGAAGAATTTTTTGATGAATATCAGTGGACAATAGTCACCATAATCAGGGAAGAGAGACCTCAATAGAATCATAATTGACATTGTTGTCCAATTCGCTGTTCAGCTGAAACTAGTATATACTTTTGTCGATCTCTACCTTTGATATATATCTAACTGTATATTCTTTATAGAAATAAGCAGAATGAAGCAGCTTCACTGTTCAGTATTAACAAATGATTAAAATTGCAGCACGTAAATCAGGATGATTTTGAAAATAATAGATTACCACCAACAAAAGTGGCCGAAGAAAATCAAATGGAAATTTCCAGGTGCCAAACAAAACTAGATTCTATAACTCATAAGGTTAGTTTACATGCATGCCAGACCAGTTGACTATGCATATCTATATATATAAAAGAGAAATGTGCGTATGTATGTTTGTATGTATGTCCTGAATACGTTTTTTCCTGCCTCAACCAATCCGGCCCAAACTTCACACACACATACCTTGCACTCTGGAGACGAGCACTGGGGGTGGGGGGTCAGGAACCAGATTCACCCTTCTTTCATCCTAAAAAAAGGTCTCAAACAGGACACCCTCACACCTCTTCAAACAAATCTCTACTGAACATGTGCAGAAAACAGTATTCCACCCTGCTTTCCCTACTGCACATGTCTGTGGTCTAACGGCTAAAAGGAACCTCAACTCACCACACAGCAACTCCTTGACTCACTAAGGTTAGTCTCAGCTCAAATGGCCCTCCTTCCACACAGTCCCGGCTGTTTCAATGCCCTCTGCTACACAGCTGCTGCTGGCGGCGCAGGAATTTAAATCTCCGGAGCAGAGCTGGGGGAAGCCCCGGGTGGCGAAGGGGAATCCCAGGATGGCAGAAAGGAATCCCTGGATGGCGCATGGCTGATGGCGAGGCTGTTTCAATGCCCTCTGCCACACAGCTGCTGTTGGTGGCGCAGGCATTTAAATCTCCCACGCAGAGCTGGGGAAGCCCCGGATGGTGAGGGAGAATCCCAGGAGGCAGAGGGGGAATCCCCGGATGGCGTGTGGCTGGCAGCGAGGCCGTTTCAATGCCCTCCACCACACAGCTGCTGCTGCAGAGCTGTACAAAAAACCCCGAGCAACGCCGGGTAATCAGCTAGTTATATTATAAAGAAATAATGAACATTAGCTACAAAAAAGCTTTCAAGTTCAGAAAATGTATTCAGAATGACTATGCTTTAGAAATTGAAACAACTCCAGTGTAACTGCTTTAAAAAGTATGTAATATAAAAGTAGGACAAATATTTTTAGGAAATTTGCTTGGGGAAAGTGTCCCTCTGAGGTAATAGGACTGTTATAAAACAATAATAAATAATAAATGTATGAAATAGCAGAAATACTGCTTTATCATTATTTCCATATTTGTCATGAAATATGTATACTGTTATGGCAAACTATTATAGCCACTGAAAAATAGTATAAATTTTCAACTACCCTATTTCTCCAACAATACGACCTCAAAAATAAGCCCAAGCCTAATTTTTTTTTGCGGGGGCTAATATTCACCCTACCCCAAAAGTAAGCCCTAGTGAAGGGATGGGCATGGCCAGCACAGGAGGCAGCCCTTCCTGCACCTCAAGGAGATGATCCTCCTGCACCTCAACAAAATAAGACCTCCCCAAAACTAAGGCCAAGCGCTTATTTCGGGGGTCAAAAAAAAATAAAACCCTGTCTTATTTTCTAAGAAACACGGGTATTAATCTCCAGCAATAATTCAAAATGTTCTCTTCTCTAAATTGATGGTGACAATCAAAAAGTAAGTCCTTCAGGAATTAAGAAAGTGACAACAAGTCAAATAATAATTTGATTTATGTGAGAATTAATTTGTATACATTTTAGAAATGTTATGTTACTAGTGACAGTTTTTATTTAGATAGTTTTTTGCTATTATTCCTGTGCCATTTCAGATCTTCCTATTATAAGTTGCTCATAAAAAGAGTACAGTAATAGAGCACTATAGGAAAACATTACAAGCATAAAAAATATAAAAAAATCATAGTCCGAGCCTAATAATTATACACAATAACCATATATTAATGAACCATCATATAAGATTCAGCACTTAAAAATCATGGTATTAGTGTTCTCATTCATTTCAGGTACAATGTATGTCTCTGTCCTCCCAATTCCCTTTTCAACAGCTAATTTTTCAGAAACTTTCTAAAAATCAGGAGTGAGGACACAAATCTTACTTCTGGTAGAAAGGCACTCCACAAGAGGGGAATTCCTGCATGAAATGGTACCTCTAAATCCCTTCCTGGATTGCTGCCCTTTATAGGACTAAGGGACTTACTTCAGGCACACTGGGCAAGGACATTCTACATTTGAATAATCTCAAGCCATGTAGGATTTCAAAGGTGATCAGCTAATCCTCTGAATTATATTTGGACATTCGGACAATGCTAGTGTTATATGGGAATACTGAGTGGTTAGTCCATTGGCTATGTTGCATTTTGCAGTAGTTGCAATTACTAGAATGTCTTTAAGGTCAATCCCATTTAATGCACATCTCGCTTATGAGATGACAAGGGCATGAGTAACTGTTGCTAATGCCTTCTGTTTCATAAATGCTTGCACCTGGCATATCAACTATTGCCAGCAGAGGATACTCATAGCCAAACTTGCATTGCTTCTATCATTTGACCTTTAAAAGGAGCAAATCTAGAAGAAGCCTCCTCTTGCCTTAATGTAAGACGAGGCAACTAGTTCTATCAGTTGCGTGTTGGACCACAAATTCCCTCCATGAATTGTGATAAGTAAGCCAAATTGCTTTCAGTTAAAGAGCCAAGCCAAGCCTCATCTTAGCAAACCAAGAAAACTTAACTTCTTCCTGCAAAATAACTAGCTCCAAATCTCAAATTTTCCTTTCCTATGTTGTGAGTATATGTAATTGTCTTGTGCTCGTCTTACATTTATTTTGGCTACATTGTTTTCAAATGTTGTCTTGGCTGGTAAAAAGTTATTTAGTTCTGGCTAGATTAATGTCTCAAGATAGTCAACATGAGTTTCATTTTTCATCCTTTGAGCTTGCACTGTAATTGCTACACCTGGGGAACTAGCTTCTGTTTAGTCTCTGTTCCAACCCATCAGCAATATATACCCTGATTGCATCTTGCAAAATTCTCAAGAAAATATATATCTCAAGTCAAGTTGTCCTTCACCTTCATCCAGAACAACTTGGTGATTTATTAATGATCTCAAGAAATGCAGTAACCCTTGTAACTTCTTTAGATGTTTGATCATTTATTTTCTTTGAATTACCAAAATGGTCAACCTTTGCAGTGCAACATAATAGATCATATCAGCTAAAGTCAAGGGAAGTAGATTTTAATTAGCTCCAGACCATCTTCAGGCAGCATGAAAATTTTGCCTAAAATATAAATTAAATGTTAATTTTAATATGTTGCATGTAGTTATATCTGCTTGTTAAACTGTGAGGGATTCAATTCAGACTAAAATGTAATGACCTTAATCCCTTACTATTGCTATAGTCCAGGTCAGAATAGCATGAAAGTAGATGGGTCAAAGGCAAACATGTTTGTACTGCAAAAGTTGAAAAAATAGACCAAGTTACAGCTATCTTCTGTGCTAGAACCTGATATAAATAATGAGTTCAGAACCCACATATTATCTGTTTTGATTCTGAAAGCTTTGCACATTATATTTACAATATTTATGTCAATTACTATTGTTATTTATTATTTGTCACATGGTCAGCCAGATGTTCAGACTGGATTTGGCATTTTTGTCCACCTTATTCCTTGAATTTGAGCAACAGCCAATACAATACAACAACAAAAACAAAGAACAAAAGTTGGCAAAAAAAATCAGGCAACAGCAAGAAGCAAATCCAAATTATCCAAAAGGGGCTTCAATCATTCTTGCCAAAGGGGTGGAAAAGAGCCAGAGCTTAACGGCCCTTTGAAACACCAGCATCTAGATCTCAGGGATAATTATATTCCAGAGGGTAGCATGTCTGTGGTTCCAATAGATGTCGAAGAAACCAGTAGCACACCAACCTGCTGGATCAAATTAGTTGAGCTGATACTATGGGAGATAAGTGGTCTCTCAAGTAACCAGGTCTTATGCAATGGTTATTTCATTTGCTATTTGAGGTTTTTTTTTTTTTTTAAATGATTTTGACAAAACTTTTCTGCTGATGTTTCATACCACCTTAGAAAAAATTATGTGACTCATTGCCATTGGCAATCTAGGGCTAGAAAAAAAAATGGAATAGCTGCTACATGAAAGCAAAAGGATACAGAGAAATAATCTTTTGTTGTCATCTAGTGCAGGGGTGTAAAACTTGCGGTGTCATGGCAGCATCATGTGATGTATCAAGACTTTTTTCTCCTTTGCTAAACCGGATGTGGGCATGGCCAGCGCATGATGCATCCGGCCCGTAGGCTGCAAGTTTAATAGCCCTGATCTAGTGGTTCAAGTTTTAGTGGTTCGAATTTGGTAGCCTGGATCATGAAGTACTGTAGTTAGCAAATGACTTTCTAACCAAATTTAGCCTTATATACATCTATCTCCTAGTTGTTTGTTTATGTTACATCATTTCTGGTTATGTAGTGTAATGCTGGGTAATGAAGGATCCTATAACAGGTTGGATTAGAGCACTATTTCTCAGTGACTTTAAGATGTGTGGCCTTCATCACTCAGAAATCACAGCAAGCACACGGATTACACTAGAGACTCGTTCAATTTGAAGCACATATCTGCAAAAAAAATTCATTAGTATCATTATGAATAAGTACAGCTTTTGATAGTGTTTACTCTGGCTAGGATAAATATATCTACATAATTACTCTCTTTATTTAGTGTGTACACATACAATATAATCATATGCTTTAAATATTTTGTAAGATTATCATCTTTTTCCCCCTTCTTCTTTTCTGAAGTAACTAGTGTCGGAACTGGCATGAAAATTTATTATGACTATGCATCAACCATTTTAATATCTGCAGCTAATCCATCCCCAAAGTTTGGTTTTCAGATTGTTTTCTCATTTTGAGTTAATATTCTCAGACCTGTTTTTAGAGGATTTATTCTGCTCCTAGATTGTTTTTTTCTGTATAGCTTACCAAAGGTACATAGCCAGATCTTCTGTTACTTATTTCTTTCATTTGTTCCCTTGTCGCTGCTGGTAGTATTTTGCTTCTTTATCCGATAGTCCATGAATATATTTTTTTAAAAACATACCCTTATATTCCTGATAGCTTGTTTAGTTTGTTTGTTGCCCAATATATCGGAAAGGTATAATTTAGTCCTTTGGCTGCAACTGTTCTTGGACTGAAACTTCTGTGTTATTTAATCTGTTCTCTGTTATTTAGCTCCCTACCTTGTATGATGAAAAAATATAAAGTACTATTAGATTAGAACAAACATCTATTGGTCACACCTGCCTCCAATATTATGGCTTGGTCTACACGAGGGCAAACTGGAAAGACTTTTAGGTGCAGAAGTAGATTCAACACTGTTGTGCATTTCTGGGCTGCAGTAAAGAGTTGAAATTTTCAGTATCTTTCTTGCATCTATTAGTTATCTACATTTTTGCAACATAAATTTCGTTGCAAAAGTGTGTGTATATGTATGAATATGGCTTCAGAGTGTGTGTATATGTATGAATATGGCTTCAGAGTGTGTGTATATGTATGAATATGGCTTCAGAGATTCCACTGTTGGCAGAATTTGTTGTAGCAGCAGAAGCTTTTCACTTTCTTTCAATAATACATACATTTCACTTTCTTTCAATAATACATTCAATTTAAAATATTGCTATTTGTACTTTGGGATGAGCATTGCAGGACTAGACTTTTTTCACCAGAACGCATCTACATCACTTTTTTATATATATAGGCTGAATACAATAATAATATGTCTCCAAAGAGCCATGCATGTACAGACACTGAGTGCAAAAACTACACGCAGACCCATGTCCTCAGTTCTGTTTAGCCTTAAGTGCAGAAGAACCCAATATAGGTAATCCTGAACTTACAACCAAAGTTGAGTCCAAAATTTCTGTTACCAAGTGAGACAGTTGTTAAGTGAGTTTTGTCCCATTTTTGGATCTTTCTTGCCACAGTTTTTAAGTGAATCACTGCATTTGTTAAGTTAGTAACACACTTGTTAAGTGAATCTGGCTTCCCCATGACTTTGCTTGTCAGAAAGTCGCAAAAGTTGACCACATGACCCTGGAACACTGCAATTGTCATAAATATCAGTCAATTGTCAAATGTATGAATTTTGATCATGTGACCTTAGGGATACTACAATGGTCATAAGTATGAAAATGGTCGTAAGTCACGATTTTCAGTGCCATTGTAACTTTGAATGGTCACTAAACAAACTATTGTAAGTTGAGCACTACCTGCAGTTGGCTTATATAGGTTTGCACCAGCAACAAAATGGAGCACCCCTGCCAAAATATTGCCCCACTGTTATTTTCTGGTATTTCTTGAATCCATTTCTGAAAGCCATAAAAACAAGAAGACATTTTATTGGCCATATTTTACAGCCTAGGAAGCTCCTACAGAAAAGACTGGATAAATTGTAAATCAAATCATACCTACCCACTAAACAATACATCAGACTTTTACTTTTTGCCTGGATAGCAAGGAAAAAGACAGCTTTATATCTAAATCAGTGCAATGGTCAAATGCAACCAATAGGTCTTATATCAGAGGTCTCCAAACTTGGCAACTTTAAGACTTGTTGACTTCAACTCCCAAAATTCCTCATGCACCTATGCTGGCTGAGGAAATTCTGGGAGTTTAAGTCCACAAGTTTTAAAGTTGCCAGGTTTGGGGACCCCTGTCTTATATCAACTACTCATAATCTGATGACTTCTGTCAGACTCAGTTTGATGGAATAAAAGAGCTCACACCCACAAAACATGGATACAGGGTAGGCTTGTTGCAAATTGCATAACTTGCGTCAGTAAAAAAAAATCTGGCATCTGAAGTGGCCTTCAATGCTTCAAACACCTTTACTTAGTCCCAGGCTAAAGCTAAGAAACTTTAATTACTAGATTATATTACACAAAACAGTAAGGCTTTGTCAAGAATTGTTCTCTCAAGAAAAAACTCCTTCATCTTGCTATCATCTTGTTTTCCACATATTGCCACCAGATTCTCGATGAGTACGAATGCTTGGGTATTGCCAAGAAAACCATTGCATCATTGACATGCAATGATCAATCTAAAGTTCATTAATAATTTTGTGGCATTTAATAGGACACATCATATGAAATTAATGTTCCAACTCTGAATTATATCTTTCATAGCAAGGTGATTACAGCCAACCCTTACTTAACATTCTCTGTGATGCTTCCTATTCATGAAGCAAATTTTATTTTGTCTTAACCATATTTTAAGTTCATCAGAGACTAATTTCACATTCTTTAAAGCAAAACTCAACTGATTTATAATGTAACGGAATGTTCAAGTTAGTTAATTCAAAAGTTATGTAAATAATTAATGTCAATTTCTTATGAATTCTTCAGTTTCCTATAAAAAAGGATTACTGGTGTAAAAGTAGCACTTGATTCCTCTAAATAACAGAGGCAGAACTTCAGAAATAGCAACACCATGAGTACTAAAGGGCTAAATGACAAATATACTTTAGTCAAATAAATTGCGAAACAACCTTGACATAAATCAACTTCAGATTTCCATTATACAAAAGTTTTTTAAAAAAATGTTTCAACATAAATGAGTTGATCCAAAATACTTTTAGAAATCATACAATCCAAACATTGGAGGAATGTTAGACATCATCTTCTCCTAATTCTTGTTCAGTCCAGGATCCAGTAGAATATTTCAGAAAGAAAATCTAGCCCCTGTTTAAAGACATCCAATGAAGAAATCACCAGTTCATGTGGTGGTCTATCTATTAGCTGGCAGTTCCTACAGTCAGGAAATTTCATCTGACATCTACTTCTTTAAAATTTTAATTCACTAATTCCAGTCCTATTCTTCAGGGCAACCGAAATTAAGTCCCCCCCCCATTGTTTTCAAAATAAGAAATGTAAAAAAAATTATTTTTTAAAATTACATGTGCTAGCTAACAAGACTGACTGGGTATCTCAGCACGCATAACTCATTTAGATTATCTTTGAAATCTTTTGTTATTAAAGATACTTTGTAGGAATTGCAAAAATTTGCAGAATTTCATAACAAAAATATTGCACCTGCTTGCTAACTAGCACCATATTTCTTAACCAGGAAAGATCAATCCGATATCATTTTTGAAGTCCCCATTTTTTCAGATTTAAAGAAAAATTACATTTTAGAGCTTTGGGATGCAATATGAAGAGAGAATCACACACAGGAGTTTCTTGATATTAAACTATTCACTTTGCAGAGTGTTATTATGTGTTTCTCTTGTTCTAATTGCTGCCGTTCTATCCCAAGTTACATGTTGTTGAAGCAATAAAGCTGAACATACTTTTTGTCTGGTCAAAGCTCATAGATAGATGTCTGGTAGAAGAAACAAAAGGTAGAACTGAGAAGCTACAAAATCACCATATGAAGAACTTTATTATCTGATAGTTTTATTTATAATTGTGTTCCCTTTCCTTTTAAATGTAGAGATGACATAATATTTTTCCAAGATGTATCCATTTTTTTAATGTATTTAATTTAAATTATATGGCCGCCTGTCTCTGCAAGTGACTCTGTATAGCAAACAATCTTAAAATAAATTAAAAACAAGTTCCCATCAACACAAATGCAAAAATTATGCTATCTATCATTAGATGCATGCTCTTTATTCAAATGGTTTATTTTTTGGAAATATTTAAATGTCCCCAGTTTTTAAACAGTGAAAAATAGGAGGAAAAGAACCCTAATGCTGTTTGTATTCCTGTCGCACGAAATGGACAGTAATATATTTTTCTATTTTTTTCCCCAAACAGATTGAACTGTTTTCTTTTAACTATTGCAAAAATGTGTCAGCCATTAAGAATACATGAAAATTCAAATGTAATGACAGTAAGAAATACTTAGATATTAACACTTCTCCGTATGAAGTACTGAAGAAAATGTTCAATAAACTTAAATCTCTCAGACACATATACAGATAGAGATGCCCCAATCCACCTCTGTTTTTTCCAAGTATCAGTTCCCAAAAAACATGTTGGATTTTTTTTACCATGAAGGTGCATGGTAAAAAACAAAAACTATATATAAACAAGTCATTTTATCCTAGCTTACTGTATAACTTTATTTAGACTTTATTTCAGGGGTGGGTTTCAACCAGTGTAACTACCGGTTCGCCCACGCCAAATGCGCACTGCACCCGCGTGAAGTTAGAAGCATAGAAAAAAACCTTCCTGGGTCAGGCGCCTAGGCGGAAAACAGCTGAGGTGTGCTGCCGTGCTGATCAGCTATGCTGAAAACAGAGCAAATAAACGTACCTATAGCGTGGAGGGCCCCACGCAAAAATTTTCTTTTGTTACAGAAACTGATGGAACCGGTTAACTCCAACTGGCCCGACCTTAACAACCGGTTCAGGTGAACCGGTGCGAACTGGTAGAAACCAACCCCTGCTTTATTTATAGAAGTTAATATTAATCTGTTCATGTTCTTTCTTTTATTTGACTGGTGAAATACCAAATAAAAAATTATTGTGTTGTTTTCCTGAATACTTTATTCATTGCAGTTGTGTGGTATTCCATACATTTACAAAGACTATATAAAGATTATGAGACCAGGAAAGGATGATAGATTCATTGCTAACTCTCCATATTCATCAGTGTTTCTAGTTGAAATAACACATTTTATAGCTCAATGTCAATATCTGTCACCGACCCCTAATTTTTGTTTCTCTTAAAGCCTGGTATTAAAAAATTGTGTACTAGGTCTGAATGAGGAACTGCAACACCATCCAGAACCAAAGACGGGAAATGTCCAGGTCTGGGAGCCATGGTACCCAAAACCTAAAGCCACTTGATCTTGATGGGGTTGCCAAAGCCCTTTTTTTCCTAACCAAGTTCCCACAGACTTCAGACATTCATAGAACCCCAATAGCTTCACTCAGCCAAGACAGAGATATAGAATTAAACAAAACAGAAGTGAGGAGAGATGAGAGCCATTGGCCACCCAAAAAGCAAGAGTCTAGGGCTGGATTGTTCCCCCCAAACACTGGCTGGAAGTGTCCCTGGAGAGAGGAGAAGAACTACTATAACATCTTGCCAAAGTGAGTCCATGTCTGGGTTCACATACTGTGTGGCGATTAAAGCAATGAAAGTCAGTATTTCTTTGTTCTTATTACATAAGTCAAATGTGCTGCAGTGGTGTTATTTAAGGTTTCTGGTGACTGTAGGGTACAGATGCACAGTACATTCTGCTGAAAGGCTATTGTGATATTTTTGCTAAACATTTTGCTGATGAAACCAATCAAATTTGCCCAAGTCTAGCATCTACTTTAGTAGATTACGATGCGGAGATTGAGGCCAAATCGTGCAAGGTTATCTGAGATTTGCTTCAACTTGTGAACTCTGAAAAAGTAGATAAGGTTCTCTGTATTATGAATTCTATGTCTCACCTGTCTCCTTAATGTAGTCAGCTGAATGTACATAACTTGGTTTAGCAAATGCTCAACGTTTCTTTGAGAGAACTTGTACTATTTTGAAAGAGAAAATGATGCTTCCCTTCCTAAAGCAGCAATTTTGTGACCCAGCCATTATATAATTTTACTATTCCTTCCTTTTCATTTGGGAGTGTGCTTTGTTGTCCTTGTGGAAAATGATAAGGACCGTATTTTTTTCAGAAGAATTAGATGTGTGTGACTAGTGCTATCTCATCCATGACAAAGATACTAATAGCTGATTTTGATCCCGATTTTAAGATGTTTTTATTTTGATAATTTTAAGAAATAATTAGTATCATTATCTATACTATTCTTTTATTGTCAACACCCAGAAGCCTTTTTAGAATAGGGTGATATAGAAGTATTATAATAAGCAGGTAAATAATAAACAATGTATTAATATATTTCTAATGATCTCACCATGTATCAAGATAATGTACTCACAGCATTGAGGGTAAAATGAAATTGATACATTATTTAAAAAAAGAATTGTGAGCTGTGTGTATATGTCTATGTGTATGTGTATGTGGTGGTGGGAAGAATTCATTTTCAAATTTAACCAGTTTCCCCAGGCAGGCCCTTGAGCAATTTACAGAGATAAGCTTTTTTTAGTTTCATGAATTCTTAGCTTGCTATACCTTCTTTTGATATGAACTTTCTTGCAACTTCAAAAGAAAACCAAAAAAGTTTTGTGGGCAGCCAGAAAACTATGAAGTTACAATTTAAGGATGTTGTTAAGAAACTATTTATCTCCATTTCCAAGCCGCTTTTGTTACCACCTTGAAGTATACTAGTATGAGTAAAGACAGGTGACTTGTTTTCAGTATAATTCTGAACATCACTGCATATGAATTTTTCCATATGCTGATATGTTTTGGGGAGATAAATCAGAAGAAGACAAGAAATATTTCTGTATTTTAAATATAGACTGTTTTTTATTAATAACATAAATACTAGATAGTATTTTATTGCCCAGTCGTTAATGTTAAGCGCTGAAACAACTATCAAAAAGTTGTAAAACCTGCACTCCACAAAGTAAAAGCTGTA
>JANHJO010003559.1:98658-118350 GCA_032468235.1 Pseudoxyrhopus heterurus | reverse complement strand
CAGTTAGAACAATTAATCAGTGGAACAACTTGCCTCCAGAAGTTGTGAATGCTCCAACACTGGAAGTTTTTAAGAAGGGATTGGATAACCATCTGTCTGAAATGGTATAGAGTTTCTTGCCTGAGCAGGGGGTGGGCTAGAAGACCTCCAAGATCCCTTCCAACTCTGTTGTTCTGTTCTGTTCTTTCTGGTTCTGGTTCTGTTCTGCATTTTTCCTTTCTAATTTCACAGCTAAAATCCTAGCTACCATTTATTATTTAGTTTTCTCCAAAGAATTAACTCTTGTCCTCTCATCTCCTTCAGCCTCCATATTGTGCTTGATCACAATTGGAATGCAGTTCTTATATTTAATTAAAATTCATATTGAATGTAAGATATTTTTTAATCTTTAGGTGCAGAAGCCGTTGCACCTAAAATTGTCTTATTCTTTCATTATATGCATCATGTTCTTTCTTTGTGGTGTCATCTTTCTTCTTTGATGAAATGAACAGAGAGGGCCTGTCTCTGATTTTGCATTAGCAATGGCTTATTGTCTGAGTGCAGCCTACCTTTGATCAATCCATTTCATTTTTTTAACCTGTCATATTCAGGGCACTTCATGTTATTATGATATATGGATTTTAAAGTTTAATAGTTTTGCTTGAAAGATTTATATATTGTGCTTTATCAACTGATTCCAGAGCTGTTTACAATAAGCTAAAATAATCAAATACTATCAGAATACATGAATCAAGCGTGTTATGAAATAATTAAAATCCACAATTGAAGCTGTGTTCAAAGTTATGGGAATCAGATCACTAAACTTCCCAATGTGATTGCTTGGTTTGGTTTCAATCGAAAATCATTTGATTCATTGACTATATATACATTTTTTTAAGCATGATGTCAATATACAGGATGTTCTAGATCAGCCTTTCCTAGCCTTATGCTCTTGAAGTATATCAAATTAAGTAACAACCATATAGAAGTAGCTGAGAACCAGTTTGTAAGTGCATCAGGCTAGAAACCAGGACACCATGACTTCTAGTCTCTCTTTGAATGTACAACAAGCTGGATGACCTTGAGCCAGCCACTTTCTCCAAGCCCCAGGAAGGAGGCAATGGCAAACCACTTCTGAAAAACCTTGCCAAAAAGACTACAGTGTTTTGTCCAGGCAGTCTCCAAAAACTGGACTTGATTGTATGGGGGGGGGATAGAAGTAGCTATTGGACATTCATTGGGGAGAAAATGTCATCACATGCATAATGAAGTCATTATATAAATAATACAAGTTGTCTAATTTGAGTTAATCACATTAATGATAAACTTAATGTAATGCATATATAGCAAGGATAGTTTTCATTATTTTGATGTCTTGCTGCAGACAATGCAACCTATATGTATTAAAACTATTTTAAGTTTTTCTTAGGGAAGAAAAAGCTTCAACCTCTTACTGACTACTGTGGACCTCACTCCTTTTTTAAAAGGTCCGTAAAGGGGGCGTGCATAAGCGCACCAAAGTGCCTACTGTCCCTATCCTACTATCCCCATTTACCTATATATACTCTATATACGTTTTTGTTTATATATATATATTAATATATGCTTATGTTCATACTGTACCAATATATGTTTGACAAATAAAAAAAAACTACAACCCATCTTCTCCAGGCAACTTCAGCCCATTCCATTAGATTTAACAGTATATCATAATAAAACATATTGTATTTTTTCATCTAGCAAATACCATACTTTCTTTTTTTTTAATAAGGTGGTTAAATGTCTTTTCCAGCTCCATTTAACCTTTAAAACTAGCATGTGTTTTCTACACCTTTAAAATTGAAATTCTGTCAATTTCCACATTTTTTTAGTTTTATTATCCAGATTGTTTTGCAATACTTGGCATTATCTCTTTCTCCTAGCAAGTGTTGCCATTCCCATCTTTTGCTACTGAAGGAGTAGGCAGAATCAACTTGTTTCAGAAGTCATAACTTGTTATAGAGATTTTTTTAGGCAGTACTGAATTGATCAAGCTGCTGGATTAGAATTCCCTCCAGAAGCTTTCGTCAAATTTCAGTGTGGTGCTCTCATCCTGGAAGCAGCAATACTGTCACAAAAATATTATTACTACTAAAATATTTAGCACTATGTATTATTTAATATTAACAAAGAGGTCAACCAACCTTCTTCCTTCCCTCCCTCCTTTCCCCTTCTCCTTCAAAGCATACTGCACTAACCAGCTTCTTCATCAACTGAATCAGGAATGTTGTTTTCCGGGCTTTTTATTTACTCATTCATCAGCTTGCATAGATTACCTTTACCATGAAAGGGTTGCTAATGAGTGCAAGATTGTTGGTATTGAACATTCTTATTGGATGCAATGTTTTCTGCTTAGAAATTTAAATTGCTCAATTCATTTTGCTTCTGCTAATCAAGTGTAATTTCAAGTTGACACCAACTGCACTGAGTCACCCAGCAAATTCCAGAACAATGGCCTGATTGATTTGATATGCTTCTGCATCTTTCTATCATGTCTAGAATGTTCTTCAACAATTCCATTACTGACAGTTTCAGAACAAAGCTCAGCAGATTGCTCAATTGACTAAATATATTTTAGCATGAAAGATGTGCTTAACAGCCAGTATTTTCTTTCCTAGAAGTTTGGGGGCATTAATAAATTATCAGTAAGATTTTAAAGTTGGCTAAGCTAAAATATGACAACCTTTGCTGAAGAAAGCAAGCAGAAATCAGACAATGTAAGCTATTGTTCCCTCACTTTTAATGTAGTAAAACTAATTAGAACTTAAGATTCATAGTTGCTGTTGCTACAATGTTTGTTCCTATTATATTCGCTCATAATAACTACGTCTACAAGATTGCAGATATCAAACGGTAGGATTCAATATTACTGGTAACTCAAAGATATCACAGAATTCATACTACGTGTAACTTGTTTAAGATGCTATAAAATCCAAAATGCTGATGGGAAATAGGAATAAATGATGTATCCAGTGTTCCAGCATCAATTTCCCAAAGTTCACAATTAAGCTATAATTGTGTTGAGCTTAAAATTGTTACAATGTACCCCAGAGCAGAACTTCTCATAGGTATAATTCCCAATTGTGTATTGTGCTGTGATTTTATTCAGTCAAATACAATTAGAATTACTGTATATTCCAAAACTTCCACATTCTCATATCATTGGGGAAGTACTGGAATATATACTCTATGGATGTTATATGAGGTGTATTTTCCTTAACAAAACAAAACTTAGAAGCATCAGTATCTAAATTATGTTAGGATAGTTGTAACTTGGACCTGTGTATGACTAGCATGTTATTACCCCAATATTGCTGAACTATAACTCTGGAATAACCAATTATGCTTAACTTGGCCAATTATGAGAAAAATTGGGAAACCCATCCATGCCATTAGACATAACAATATGATCAGACCTATCTTTGCTCCAGCATGTCTAACTTGTGTATCATTAGAAAAGAAAAGAAAAATCAATTTGGTAATGAGTACCATACTGGCCCCAGCTTCTGCCAACCTAGCAGTTCGAAAGCAAGTAAAAATGCAAGTAGAAAAATAGGGACCATCTTTGGTGGGAAGGTAACAGCGTTCCATGTGCCATGCCGGCCACATGACCATGGAGATGTCTTCGGACAGCGCTGGCTCTTCGGCTTTGAAACGGAGATGAGCACCGCCCCCTAGAGTCGGGAACGACTAGCACAGATGTGCGAGGGGAACCTTTACCTTTACCTTTTTAGAGATATCTCTTGGCCAGAAATTGAGTATTGTATATCTTTTATTACTCTAAGTTGTTTGTTGTGTACTAGAATGTGTTGGCCATATGATATCTTCAATCTGCTATTTAATTACAAGTCATTGATCAACATTCTTGTGGTATTTAGTGTATTTCTATTTTTTCTTGAAATAATAATAGCAACAATGGAATTTTAAAAAAGGAATACAGATAGTCCTCAACTTACAATAGTTCATTTAATGACCGTTCAAAGTTACTTCATCATGACTGATGACCAGTTTTCACTTACAACTATTGCAGCATCAAAATTCAGATAGGTGGCAAAACTGTTGCAGTGAAAGTTGCAGTGTGTCGGGATCATCATTTTGCGACCTTCGGACAAGCAAAGTCAATGGGTAAACTAGATTCACTTACCAATTGCTATTATTCACTTAACTGTGGCATAGGTCGTAAAATGGGGCAAAATTCAGTTAACAAATGTCTCACTTAGCAACGTAAATTTTGGGCTCAATTGTGATCGTAAGTCGAGGACTATCTGTATATATCAGTTTACTCTGAGATACAAATAGTAAAATAAAATCTGCTCAATTACCGAGTCAGCCCATTGTCCTGGGATATCATGGTCTTCAGCATAAGACATCCACGCCTGATTTCTGTATGCTGCAGGTGATGCTGGGATGAAATAACCTGTGAACCCAGGTCGGTTGGCTGTTGGGATGGCAAACACTGCTGGAACTGTATTTCCTATCAAAAAATAGGGAAGGTAGTTAGTTATAGAAACACATTTTATAAACACAGAGGAACATTTTAAAGGACATCTGAGATGTTCCAAACAGAAGATCCCATTGTTTAAGTGGCGATGGAGAATTTCTTGCCAAAAGTGGATCATGGATATTACCGCATCTGGACCTAGTGCCAAGTTGCCACTATTGTGGCACTTTTTGTGGAAGAGAAGGCACCTATATAAAGAGAGATCAGCACTGACATTCTATGTGATACAGCGAAGACAGCAGCATTATGTTCATGCAACTAGGAGCGGTACTTGTTCATTGTCCAAGTGTATTACTGTACCTGCTTTTCATTCCTTATTTCCATCAGTAAATGGCACAATGCAGATGCGTATTCTTGGATTTATGCAGAGTAGAAAGAGATGTTCCTGGGCATGTTTCAAATAAGACTTGTGAATATACTTAATGTATATGTGATATGAGAAACAAAATAAGATTCCAGTGTTTCTCTAAATATGTTGCTTCTTTTGTACAATTAATAGCTGAAACACCAACATAATTCAATTTCAACAGAGTATTATTGAACAATGAGCAATGACAATGGGATTAAGAGTTTCTGGAAAGCACTGTAACCATCTGTTTCGATTATGTGAAATATGTTTGTGTGCAACCGTGGTTTTGCACATTTGCAAAATCAAATTCTTCTGAGTGAAATTTTGTGTTAGGTCACGTTTTGAGCAAAATTGTTGGATTATTAAAGGGAATAACATTATAGATGTGACTGTCTTACATTGTGTGCATCAGACTTTAAGTAGTTCAAATAACCTAGCATTTAATGTTATGGAAATCTTCAATTCCAGTGAAAAATCTGAGTAAATTTTATATATAGTCACTTAGTCACAATCTTGCTGTTTCCTGATCCTAATGTCTTCATGAAGAGTTTACTTGTCCACAGGGATGACCTTCTTCATCAGCTGACAAATGAATAGATTTTTTTCAGTGTCTGTCACTGGTATCTTCTGGGACGCGCTCCTCAAATTGCTGATATCACATTACTGTTCTCAGCAAAAATGTTGCAAAGTATTTTTTTTTTAAAAAAATGAACCCATCATTATCGTCTGGCCAGGAAGCACTACTCTTACAGATCAAAGATAGCAATTATTCACATGTTAGGGTTTTAAACGTTCCAAGTATCTCATCATGTTTTCTAGAACTCAAATTTTAAATAAGTATGCAAACATTATAAAGCCTTTCTTTCTTTCCTTTTTTTTGCTGAAAAGAAAATATCTCTGCCATAATAGCATGTGCTATTATTAATATTTTATTTTCTGAGTCCAAAGATGTAGTTGGTCTTTGCTTTGGCATACTGTTAGCATCTTTTGTGATTGCTATTGATAGATCTTTTGGAACCTAATCTTATCCATATAAACTAACTGAATTCAATGGAATGTATTCTTATGTAAATATAAAAAGGTCTACAGTTTTCTTCCTAAGGAAAATCTCTCCAGAGCAAAGTTAATTTTGAAACTGTCTCCATATGCTAATTTTGCTACAACTATCTTTACTATGCGTAATATACTCTCTTGGATAATATTTCAGTTTTACCTATTACAGAATTTGAGTAAAATTTATTGTAACCTTCCTGTGAAAACTCATCAAGTGAAGGACTCAAGAATTACTCCATCATTTTAAGTTCTAAATTCACTGTCATATTTATGAATACTATAATTTTATTTTCCTTCTTTCTTTAGTTCATCATTGCATCTAGGTAAAATGTCCTAATGCCAATGTGGTTCTTATAAGATCCTCTGCTGAATAGTGGAACTTGTATGCCTTATGCCTCTTACCTCCATTTAACATTTACTTAGGAATTTATACAGATTACAACCCAACAAGTGAATAGCACTTAACACCTGCTATGATTGTTATATTATTGTCATCAGTTGCTATTTCCTTTGCAAGAGCCTATTTATTAAACAAAACTCTCTTTTTGTGTCTTATTGACGAATATGTTTGAGTATCTCAAAACAAAACACTTCACACATAGAATGTTAAACAGAAACAATGTATTTTAATAAGACAAAGTTCCATTTTTCCATTTCAATTTACAACATAGTTTTCCAGCCTTCTTTGTCTACAATGGGCCTCAAGTTTACGCAAATGTTGCTTATGGGTTTACAAGTTATAAAAGGAACCAAAGATACCAACCAAGCAACCTTCATTTGGGAGAGAATATTAGAAGTTAGTCCCATACCGTATCTGTTCCTTGAATTATGTCTCTTTAAGATCTCTCTGAGGTGAGACTTTAAACTCTGAATTTGAAAGGTTTCAGAAATTATTTCTTCTGTCGATGAATACACCCCTGAATGAATATAGCACACGGTGCATTTAACCTTATGGGCCTCAACAACAATTCTAAAAATAGCCATTCCAATAGTAATAATAATAGTAGTAATAATACTCATAATAATAATAACAAAACAGAGACATCATATTACAAACAAAGTCCCTTGAATCCATTGGTTGGAATGATTAGATTTAACACAAGTAAATTATGAAATTAGAAAATATTTTACTGCTTAAAGGCATTTCCAGTACCAATATTTATACCACAGCTGTATATTTACACCACACTTTACAATCACAAAGATGGCTTGTAACATTAAATCCAGGATAAGGTTAGTGAGGATCTGCTATCCTGCTGGAGCAATTGCAATTTTCCCTTGAGTAGTCACAATTACAAATATGCATCCCACAGAACTAGAAGGATGCAAACCAACACAAATAGAGCAGGTTTAACCTTTAATCCATGTTTAGAGGGTTGGGGGAGGGAGAATGGAAACTTTTTTCTATGTCTTCTCCACCGTTCTGACCTTGAGTAGAAGAGCAGCAGTGAGCATTCTTCTACTGCTCTAGTGTAAATATGAAAAGATCACTCAGAATTAGAACCCGTATAAAAGTCACCATCAATACAAATATGTAACTTACATTTCAAACTTTTTCTCCTGAAAAAGGGAAGAACTGTGATCGTGATTGTGCAGACCACTTAAACCAGACTCATGTGGCCAAGCAGAAATCTTAAAATACTGGTGGTAGAAGTAATAGTAGCAGCAGGCATTTTAAAACTGTAAAGTTGTTATAAGATGGTTTATTTTCCTACAAACAACTGATTGAAAGTTGCTTGTACTTTGGGAATTTCATGCTACCATTTTGAATCCCTTATAATTAAGATTCACTATAGAAGCATGTAAGAAGCATGACTGAAGAGAAAGCAGTTCTAATCCCTAGACAATTTCAGGATATATTTTACCTATTCAATCCAGAATATATGGCTCAATTATTATTTATTCATACAACATTTCCTAGTAGGATTAGAGATCAAGATGTATTTTGTCCAGATTCTCTTTTCTGAGGTAGTCAAAATGGTTAGAGAATCCCAAATTATTTCTTGTAGTTAGTATTGCCAGTTGAACTGCTTATCTTTATTTTATTCTGCATGTTCTTGTTATTTTTGGCAATTTCAAGAAAATACGATGACCTGATCAGATAAAAGTATTCATATATTCTTGCAAGGTCCAGTTATAAATGAAACCATCTACCTTCTTAAAACCATTTATCTGTGTTAGAAGCTCTACGGGATCTAATGGGATGGGATTCTAGATTAGAATAATTCCTCCAAACTTCACAGCTTCATGACTTCTTGAAAGGAACATGCAGCGCTTATAGTGCTTCTTTCTGCCTTTTTTTCTAAAGAAAGAAGAAGCTGAGATCTGCCTTGGAATTACAAATTGATGTACTGTATGTGAAAACCTTTATGCCAACTTTTGAAACATCAACAATGAGTAGTGGAAGTATTAAAGTGGAAGTATTACCCAAATATCTTCCAACCAGCCCATCCCTGTTAACTTCCAGTATTTATTTAAGCCATACTCAAGCTGCAAAGTTTTCATAGCAAAAAAAAAATCTTATTGAAAACTAACACTGATTGAAATTATAATTAAGAGATAAGATAACCCTTATTGTCACTTTTTGTTTATACACTGGCACACATTAAAAATGAAATTCTGATACCCACTCTATTTTCTCCATTTTGGTGTTATGGATCTAAAGAACAGAAGTCAATGCATGAATCTATGAGGGGTGTAGTGGAAGCAAGAATTGTTTTACAAAGATCAAAAGGTATGCAGGGTTATAGTGAATTAGGTTAGTTGCATTTTTTTATCTCATGAAATTAATTTCTTTGGCTTATTCTACCTCCTTTTCTATGTTCTGCTTTTTCTGAAAGAGTAAAGTGTGATAACTATGTCAGCATTCAGCATTCAAACAAAAGGCAATTTAAAATATCTCTGGGATTCTCTTTATCCCTTATTCTCTTTTTAACCTTATTCATTCATTAATTTTTATACACCAATGCTGATTTCTTCCCAGAAAATAAGAAGCTAGAATATTTTTGCAAACATGGAGTAATGCTGAAATATCTACACAATTCTTTAACGTAATTATTCCTAAAAAAACTGGCAAAACTCAATTCAGGAAGTCCTCATTTAGCGACTCCCTAATTTAACAATCATTCCTAGTTCTCACCTAGCAGTGATTAAAAAAAAACTTTACAACAAATCCTATAAAGCAAAAGAAAGCTGAAGTAAGATCATAAGCCCAGTCGCAGTTTGACTTAGTGACCACTTCACTTAACAACAGAGTTGCTAGTGCCAGTTGTGGTCACTAAATGAGGACTAACTGTATAATTAAAGATTTTTCAAATATCCACATGTCAATAATAAAGCTACCTGTCTCAGTTAAATCTGAGGCAAGATTGATGCACATCTTGATTAAATCTGAGTTTTAATTATGGAGCTGGAGTCAAATTTATTTAGCAAGTATGCTCACTAAAGTCAAATAGTGTATAGTAGCAATAACTTAAGTTTTCTGGTTTCAGTAGGTCCCATTGAAATTGGTTCATCATATTGTTCTTTTCTTCCATAAAACTATAGATGTCAGCATTCTATCTTAGTGACAATATCTTACATTCCGCCTTTTCCAGAGAGGGGTCAAAAAATCTCAACTTGTTCTATTATCAACACACTATTGATAATATATAAATATATCATAGCAATAATGCTTTACTAATGAGTCACACACAGATACCTCTGTATCAAAAATATCCATTTTTGAAGTATCACTCTTGAAATTCTAAACTGACCAATACTTAGATATTTAAACAAGCATGTAATATGCATTATTCTATCTTATTTTCAAAAACAAACCAAAATCAAAAAAAATATTAGTACATGGTTTCCAAAATATTGTGTGACATTCAAAGAGGAATATTCTGGGTTGAGTCACCCTGCTTTCAGACAATAAAAATTAGAACTGAGAATAAAGTAGCAAGAATAAAAGGAAGAGCTGAACGGATAAAGTATTTCAGAGGTTAGGATAAAGTGATATATCCTAAAATGTAGGTTAAAATCACTGTGCTAGGCAACTACAGAGTGTGAAAATCTGTAACAATTTTGTGCAATCCCATTACAGATCAGTTCCAGAAATTTTCATCAAAAGAGTATTTTTCAGAAGCAGTCTATGACAAGCTATCTGTGGCAGAAGACTGCCCAGAAGCACTATAACTGATGATTGACTATTTCAATAAAGAAAAAAAAGGCTTCAAAGCTAATGAGACCTATGAGTAAAAGAGCACACAAGCATTAAGCATCTCTTGACAACATGCAAACTGTGCCGAATAGAGACTATTTACATGCCTAAAGTTAAGTAAAATTCTTCAACGCGCCACTGGATCATAACCTAAGGCAATATAGTGAAACTTCTTTCAAGCCCTTTTTTTTAAAGATGGAGAGAGAGAGAGAGAGAGAGACAAAGACAGAGAGAGAGAAGTTATACCAATCATTGAACATTGCATGTTCCATTGCTTTCCATGAACATATACTTCGTATAAATATAATACTATATTATACCAAGTATAATTATATTTAGTATAACTATAATGCTATACAAGTATATAATGCTTGTATATATAATTATACTCATTGGTTCCATGTAAGCACACCTAAAAGTGTGGCCTAAGCTGCTTTTATTTATGTTGTACTTTTTAGGGCACATCTGTTTAATAAAAAGCTATTAACTGTTGATGTATTATTATTACATGCTGATCTTACAAAGACTATTAAGTTAGATTTTTAAAAATATATTCCTTATATAGGAAACATTATAGTAGCACTCTTTTTTTTATGTTTTCAGATTTAAAAAACAAAGGGAAACATTTGTCAAATCCAGCAGTTCATTCAGCCAGTGTCATCTCTCTTAAGGTTTTTCCAAATATTAACAATTAAGAGAAGTCAATTCCTCCTTTTTAATAAAAAACTTGAAGAAATTTAAAGTAATGGCACATCTAATCAGTAGAACAGGAATGTATGTTCCATTAGTTAAGTACTTTATAAACTTTATAATACATTGTTGATTATTTTTTATTGTGGAAATCAGATTAATGGCTAGAGATGCAATTTCATTCCACTGACATTTACTGCTATTAATATCATCTAAAGAGAAACCATCAGAAGAGAAGTATTATTATTTCTTTTGGGAAGGGGGAAGGGCAAATGTTACAATAGCAGATAAAAGACTGGGATGTCTAACTCTGGAAACTTTTAGACTCATGAACTTCAACTCCCAGAATGCCCCAGCCAGCCATGCTAAGGTTGGACACCCCTGATCTAGGGCAAAAGGATTTGGAAAGCGCATACAACAGCCACTGCCTGTATTTGGATTGGCACCCATGGTATTTGAACACAGTATGGATTAAACCACAAAATGTAAAGGAGGAAAATCCAAATAAAAATTGTGGCATCAAGTAATACTGTTTAATAAGCAACTTAGCTGTTCTCCCTACACACTTTTTCCATTCAGATTTTATCTAAATTGGTTATTGAGAGTAGGAACAAGCTTTTATTTTAAAAGCTATTATCTAATTTACAATGTTGAATTTTCAAGAAACACTTTAAAGAAAATTGTTCCAAAACTTTGGGGATAATAATTTACTGTTTTTTGTCCACCGATGAGACTGAGATAGGGGAAACAGCAATTTAGTTAAAAAAGAAGAAATCTACACCACACCTTTTGCACATGATTAAACAGCTAGTTGGCTTACCTTCCTTTCATCATATAGGCTGTATCGGCCAGGCTAAGAATAAATATTTAGTAGCAGCATCCTTTTAAAAAAATCTGCTTCTTCTAAATCTCTTTATTAACCAAGTAAGCACATTAAACAAACTAGCGACACAACTATTCTTTTTTTGAAAACAGTACATTTTTCATTAGCTGAATTATTGACCAATCAGAATAATTTTCCTTTTAAGTCTTAACTCATGAGCTGCAATAATATGTAATATCAGGAACACCAATGAATTGGGAGATTAACTTTACAATGTAAAACAAGATATACTCCCAACTCATTCAAACACAGGCATATACAAACATTTAGGATGTATAAATCCAAAGTATTTGATAGACGGCAGTCTTTTGCTCTGTTTTTAATCTAAGAATTATTTTGATCAGTTGGTTAATAATTCTACTGAATCAAAGAAATGTCTTGAGGTACAAGTCAATGGTAGAATACAGCCACTAATCTTCTCACCCTCCCAAAGTCTTCTGCAAATAATAATATAACTACTTTTCCTTTGCATGTTTCAGGATCAGTCACTACTGTCTTCAATCAAAGGATCTCAGGCAGTTTGAAAAAAGATGTCGGAAATCCAGGAGAGTTCCTGCCAATCATACCTGGAGACAGGTGAACTGATTTAACTCAGCATGAGGAAGTTTCATGTGTTACTGTAATATCATCTGCTGAAGCTTCTTGTGGCAAATATGCCTGCATGTATAGTCATATTCAGCTTATTAATGACAAATGAAGTTAATCTGAATAGATTTTCCATATCGGAAACTTCTCGATTACCAATTGGAATACCATCACCAAATTCATTTTTGAACACTTTGCAAGGACCTAGAGCTTGGAAATTGTAGACACCATGAAACAGCCACATGACATTTACCATCAGTTCAGATTGGCTTCAACACACGATACAGAGAATAGCAATTTCCCCTAGCTTTTTCTAAAAAGTGCCTGGCTTTTGGATCTACACACGTGCATTCAGCTCAAAAGTAATCACTGCAAGGAAAAAAGTACTATGATACATGGCCATCTGTTTTCTGTCCTATAACACAGTAGCAGTTCCGAAGTCCTGTCTTAGAAAGATGCTAATTCCAGGTGCTTCAAAGAGAGAGACCATGTCCTTTCTCTCCATTTCTCTCCTATGTGTTAGAAATATACTTTGTGTGATAAATGAAGGTATGTGTGGGGATCCTTTTATCAATCCTCCTCCTCAAGCCTTCAAGAGAACCATTAACACAGTTTTAAACAAGGGTATTTGTTAGATCTCATACACTTGTCTCTATGCCATACAGACTTAGATGTGGTCTCTGTTTGTACCGCATGCGTTTTTCACCTGAGTAATTCAAAGCTGATTGATCCAATGGAGCCACAGTTACTGGGGCTTTTGATACTGGGACAAAAGGGACATGATCATGTGGCTGTATCTGTTCAGTCCCACTGGACTCTGATACTCTTGTCTTGCTGCCAATATCGGAAGTTGACCTGTACAATAACATCGGAAACATTAGTCATGTCAATGTCAAATATACCTTGGTCAAAGTCTAGAACCCATTTATTCTGGAGCAGCACATTTAAGTACTTTGATGTAAATTATCAAAAAGCACAACCACTTCATCCAGAACAGCAGGATTGCTTTAAAAAGTTTGTGAAAGAAGATAGAGAAAATATTATCATTTTGACATTTTTCACTAATAACTAATCGTATCAGCTCTGCTGACCATTGCTTCAAACTAAGTTTGCTTTAGGTAATAATTTATATATCTTTTATCCTGTCCTGCATTTTGACATGGTAATGTAAACAACAGAAAACACCTATATTGATGTAAACAATGCTAATTATAACATTTAAAAACATGAATGTTAATAATAACATAACTTTTGTTAGATATTTGCTAGATATATGCTAAGCTTACTCTTATTTTCATTCTATCTGACAATGAATGATGAGGCTGGCTGCCAGTGCTCATTGATAGTTTTGCACAACTATTATGACATCACTGATAGCCAATAAGGATAGCTCAGCTGCTTCTGTATTCTTATACTAACGCACTATGAAAATACATCATTCGTACTATGTGGTGGCTTTGCAGTATATTCCAAAGTAGTATTTTTGTTTTTGTTTTAAATGCAGTTTGTCAGACCAAGTGATTTTGTAAGACTGAACCACACAACAGCAATCAGCTACTCATGCATGAGGTGCATTTTAAGTTAATTTGATCCGAGAATGTAAAATTTAAAAGGCATTATCCACAATCAAAATGAACAGAGAACGAACTGTGCATTAAATATTTGAAGTATATTAACAGTATGTTAAAGCCTGTGTACATTTATTATGATTACTCAATTTACATAAGTAATATGGTATTATAGTAAAAATGTTCTAAATTTTTCTTGATTGCCACCCCCCTCAAAAATATTAAATTATCCACTGATCTTGTGCTGCCTGTATTTGCTTATTTCAGAAAAAAACAGTGTTCTATTCATTATCTAATTATTTTATTGCACAGTCACCCTGAGATTATACCTTTGTAATCAAGGATTTAAATCATGGTTCAGACAATGCTAGAGAATACATTTTGCATATTTTTACATATCTAAAAAGTTTGTATCCAAACATAGATATATAGTTTTATAATATTTAATCATAACATTATACGTGAAATTCTACCATTTGATTGAATTTCAAAAGCATATGCTAAATATAAGGAGCTAGCTTAGCTGTAGTGTAGTTGAGCTTCAACATTAATTACTAAGAAAATTAGAAATTTCTGTAGTACCTCCTAAGAGAAGTTATAGCAACAGGTCCTGTTCTGGGAGGCACAGGAGGAGGTGGAGAACCCATCACCATTTCAGGGAGTGGAGAAAACCTGTATGCCTGGGAAGAAATCAGAGATGTTTCCTCAAATAAAATTCAATTATTAAAATAACACTAGATTGTTTTTCTCTGCATTATAGAAGAAGTATGTTTGATTGAATCCCACAATATATTCTATTCAAAGGTGGTGCTCTCAAAAGCCTAATAATTAAAAATATCTTCAAATAATTAAAAAGTAAGCCTTTCAATGTGTTCGAAAGTTTGTAAAATATTATACTTACATAATTCTACCAAGAGTCAATCTTTTTTCAAGATAAGAATATTTAACATATATAAAAATGAGTTATAGTTCAAATTGGGGATCTCCCATTTTCATTCTCCTTATTTGTAAAAAGTTAAATCTCAAATTAAGTTTCTTTGGGAAAACCCATGAAACATTATGAATTAAGTTATATTTGTTTTAAATTGATCATAGCAACTCAGATTAAATGAGTATGCACTTCTTTTACACTTCTGGGTTTTTTTTATGTCAAATTTTACACCATAAATATTCTTAATATTTATTCATATTATATCCTTTTTTGGTGAATAGCTTTTGTAGAAGTTGCTCTAATTGAAGAAACAAGAGGTCACAATAAGCATTTATTTTTCCATTGCTTGCAAGCATACACTGATATGAGAACAAATTGTTGCATGGATGTAGGTTGAACTGATTTCAATACATATGTCCAGTAAGCAAGTTTAAAATCATGTTTCCTAATAACTGGAACCTGAAAATAACACATGAATAAATTAAATCAATGGTATGTAGAAGGAAACAATATTGATATCTCATTGAGTAATTTCAAGTCATCGAACAGATTGCTGATTCTCATATATTTAACAAACCCAATAAAATATACCAGCATCAGCAATGCTGCTTTTATATTGCTGAAAAATAATAAAGCATTATGCTAACTAGGACTGATTTTGGTTTGGACAGACTGAGAGTTTCATTTAGTTACATACCCTGGCCTTGAAATTATGTAATTCTACGTACAAATATATTTTTGTGCCGTATTTTATCATAGATCTTACCATTTACGTCTTTTTATAAAACTGCAACATTGTCTATTAGGATATGAACAATAATTTTTTTTCTTAAATCGGCTGGCAAAAAACTTTGTTCATTTTACAATTTCACAACCGAGTTTTAAACAGACACACTGAAGTGTTTCTCATTCTTCCTTTGTCAGAGTAAGAAAAGATCTAGTTTAAAATTGCATAACTATGACTTGGTTGCTAATCATTCAGGATTAATGAGCCTTAGAATGTATGCCATACAACGATACTTAAAAGTGCTTCACACATACAAAATCACAAAGAAAACAACACTAGGTCATACCAATATTCTTGTCTCTTTTGTAAAAAAAATTCTGATCATCTGCATCCCAACCTATATCCCACACATTTGAACAAATAACTTGTATTTTCTCATTATCATAAGGGAAATTAATGGCATAAATATATGGCAAGATGACCGCTTTTTGTTTTCTGAGTGAAGGAGAAAGACAGTGTAACTGTTTCAAATATATAATTAAAATATTTTATGATTCTACTCATAAGGCAATATTTTTGAACATAATTAAACATATAATAGAATGTATGTATTTCAAGTCCTTGAATGCAAAGCACACTGCAGGCATAAATTTTACCTGTCTTATCTTCCTAGTGTTGATTTAACATGAAAGTTTTTTGTCTCTGGGATTTTTTCTGGTAGTATATATACTCCATGCCACTAGTAATACTGCATAAGAGTTTTTGTGAATGAGTCTGTCAGTCTATCCCTCTTGCTCCCTTTAACTCAGGTTAGAGCCGTGGTGGTGCAGTGGTGTTTTTTTTTTTTGCAGCATTGCAAGTTACTTCTGCTGACTGCGGGCTGCCAGTAGTTTGGCAGTTCGAGTTTTACCGGCACAAGGTTGAGTCAGCTTTCAATGCTTCGGAGGTCAGTAAAATGAGGACCTAGAATGTTGGGAGCAATATGCTGACTCTGTAAAATCATTGTGAAGAGGTATATAAGTGCTATTGCTATTACTGATACTCTAGCCTCAGTTAGAGGGACCAGAACAATGAAAGTAAGCATATAACTCCCAATATTGTCTATACCGTGACAAATGCTGTTTACTTCTACTGCATTTATGCTATTACCTCATACCAAGTTAATTGTCTAGTTTGGTCATTCATCTTGCACTAATATGTAACTCCAAGATCACGCACATAACCTTACACGAAATATACAATGTGATTCTAAAGACAAGGTTCTTGTCATGTAAAAGGCATGTAAAACACTGTATGGTATATACGAAGCTTCTGCAGTGAAATGGATACATATTCAACCAACACAAATGGATTTTCCTTGAAAACATATGAAACAAGCCCACAATAGCTCTTTATGTATCATATGTAACTGATCACTTACAGGTCGTGGTAAACTGTACTGATACACTTCTGGTCTATATGTTGGCACCCACTGTATTCCACCTCTAGGCCGAGACATGGTACCAGGAGCACTGGTCACAACTTCAGAATATGGCAAATTCTGTGCAGAATTGTAAGTGTCTTGTTGCCTGTTCTGTCCTCCATGACCTGCTGAAGCCAAACTAAAGGCTTCCTCTAGTAACATGTGCATCTGTTGCCTAACTTCATCAATAGATGGCTGAGAACTCAGAGTTGAAGTCTCTGAATGGCCTTTTGCTTGATGGGCTCTGGTATAATTTCGAGATTCATTGACACGGTCAATATTTGTTTCTTCTATCATTTCAGGCTCAGTCTGTTGGATAAAATATAAGTGTTTAATGGAGATTGTTGCAATCATTTTTATGATGGTGTTCATACATGTGTACAATGAGCAGATATGTTCACTCATCATCTTAAACCCCTTTTATGAGCTCTGTTATTTAGCAGATAGCAGAAAAAAGCTATGTCCTATGTTAGAAAAACACTAGGACAGCATCCCAAGGAAGCAAGGAAATCAACAAGTACAAGAGATCCCGAGCTTGCTTTTATTCTTCCTATTCAATTGTTAATTGCCCTCCCCACTCATTATAATCATTTAATTAGAGAAGTGGTAGAGATATGGTGTTGGATCAGGTGCATATTTCCATTCAAGCACAGAACTTACATTGGCAATAGATCTTTACCTTTGCCCCAGTCTTAGTAAATCACTTTTACAATTTTATAAATGTCACAGTCATTGTTATTCACTATTTGCTTTAAAGAAGAAAATACTTAAGAGAAGTTATAATCAGGCAAAGATGAATATAGGCTGCTATTAACTATTTTATATTAATAACTAAGAATGTTTTATATTGAAAGAAAAAGAGAATAGCTATCTAGCTTTGATTTCAATGAATTTCTGGCAGCTTAAGAAATCTATATCCTATAAAGATTATAAATCTTACAAGTATCTGATAAAAATACCTATCTGATGCCTTGATATTCTCTATGTCAAGAGGCACAAGTACTGTCAACAAATTTAAAGTTATGAATAGACTTGAATATTTAAAAAGTTTGTATCTTTTCAACTTTGAGTTAAAATCAGGTTTCTCTTAAACCACCAACACAAATTATATTTCATTACATGTTTATATTGCATTTTTCTGTTTAAAATGAAAGTTCAAATCAACTAACATTAACATACAAAAAGCTGAATAAAATAACTTAAAAATCTGATATTCTTATCTAATAACAAGGCAAGTGCTTTCAACTTGGAGGGTTTCATCATCTTGAAACCAATTAGAACTTAACGTTCATTCAAATTTCTTGGCAGTAACACAGAAGTGGTTTGCCTTTGCCTTCTAGATTTAATTTTCCTAATTCTCTTCTCCTAGGTGTATTGATTTCCTACATACTTGGACAAACCCTCTTGCCCCCCCCTCACTAGATTATTTAGTTTCACTTTTCCTTTGTTTTTTACAACCAAGGTGTATACACTTAAGTGTAAACAGGAGTTCCTGCTCCTGCCCACATTACTCCCTAAATCACTAAAGATAATGAGTCTTCCCACCAGATCAAAGTAGCAATTCTAGAAGAGCTAAAAATTAAACCACACTTTTTAAAGGATAAGAGGTTCATTAAATAAGTAGGTGACATTGACTACTTTGTAGGATCCTCTTTGTAGGCCTAAATAGAATAACATAAGAAGCAAATAGGGTTACTGGAGCCAGCCATAAGATGCCTCAAAAACCCACAGAGGCAAAGGAAAAGAGGTTGCTTCTATGTTGTTGCTTGTGGAAGACATATTTATTTGTTTTGTGTTAAACTGATCAAACCGCATCTAGTACTTAATTGATCTGTACTTGTAATGATTTTTTAATAATTGGCTGGGACCAATGAGTTGTGGATTTGTGTCCTTCCAGTGATGAAGATGATTTGATAATTGTGGTCTAGTCACTATTTCTGAATTAGTTCTGTACCACAATCACTATATCCTATCCTATAGTAAAAAGAAAATAGAGAGATACAGAAAGATGAAATAGATACGAAGCATGGTACAAACCAGTGTCCATAATATTTTAAATTTGCCTTTATAACAATAATGTAACAAAAATACAGAATGACCCAATTGTAAAGGAAACACACACAAGGGGATACTGCAGTCAGGGAAATACTATGTACAAATAACTACAGCAAAGCCAGCTTTATCTCATACCATAGATTTTTCCTTTACACTGCTGCTGCAATGAAGCACAATGAAGCATAGCACACTATAAACCTAAATGCATTTCATAGTATGATTTATGAACTGTGATACATAATGTGAAAACACAGACAATCCTTTCACAGTTGATGTTTCAGTTTCCTGAATCCTGACAAATATAGCAAAAGAATCACTATACTTTAACAGGCAGCAAGATTATTTATTACCTCATAAGCAACTGCTATTTTTATTTTTTGTATTTGGGTTCTGAAAATCAGAGAAATAGGGTCAATGTACACAATATAAAAGGCAAAAACAAAATATAAATCAGCCCACACAGAAGAAACTGGCTGGTGAAAACTAGTAACAACTAAATAGATCCATGGGTTGACTTCTTGGCATAGTTCCAAATACATCTGTGATCTATCTGATCATGCCATAGTTCCAAATCGCCTTAGAAACTGGAGAAAAAAACCCCTAAATTTCATTCTATAGTAAACAAAATGCTTAATTATTTTTATCTCCATTAGATCATTGCAGCAGTGA
>JANHJO010003559.1:71169-82204 GCA_032468235.1 Pseudoxyrhopus heterurus | reverse complement strand
AGGCATCAATTTAGGCCTGAAAATCAGCTGATTAGTATAAGCCAACTCGAGTATAAGCGCTGATCGGCTTATACTCGAGTCAATAAATTTACCCAGGTTTCCTGGGTAAAATTAGGATCTCGGCTTATACTTGGGTCGGCTTATACTCGAGTATATACGGTATATAGATTTTATAGTTGCAAATTCTCAAATACTTGTTCTGCAATTGTGGCTCTTCTGGTTCATTTTAAGATTGTATCTAATAAAATCTCCAGAGGAGGAATTTTCTCCTCTGTCTTCTGCAATTTTCCATCTGCCTCAGATGAGCTAAGGTATAGATTTCTGCAAAGTGATTGCAGGGAAAGGAGCTAAATCAGTCCATTATTTCATGCTTAGTGCTTAAACAAGGATTCACAGCTTCCGTGCCATAAGGCAACATTCTTTCATTTTCCTTTCATTCTGTTAAAAAACTACCTGAAGCCAAAATGTACGGCATCTAATAAATAGCTTTATAATCAGAATAGCTACAGTAGCAGCAGCATTTTTTTTTATAAATGCGCCACTGTTATAATTTGCTGATAACAAGAAAGCTTCCTGAAAGTAAGATCATTCTTTGGATCCTGAAAGTAGGATAAATGTATATATTAATACAATGTGTTAATAAAATGTCAAAAACTCATTATTTTCTACCTTAAAACCATGTAGGCAAAATAACAGCATTATCAACCTCAGAGATGCTACATGCAGAAATCAAAATGGGTTGAACATAGCAAATGAACTATTTCTCTTTTTTATTTGTACTGTAGGTTCTTGAGGACGTGATAAATGAGCATAATCAGAATCTTTGGTACAGTTTTTGTAAATTTACTGGAAAAGACATAGGTTTGAGTCCATCAAACTGACATCTTCAGTTTCCCCATCATATATAAGACTTGATTTGATAATTCATGCTCCCTTGAAATGGAATATCTCAGAATTCGTTAGTAATCTGAATTATATTTATAATTGGTTTTGAGAAGAAATTCATACCCAAAGAATATGGTTTCTTACAGATTTTGAAATTCACATCCAAAGCATTATGGCAAATTTTCCTTCCCGTTTAAAGCAACAGCTGTTCAACCAAGCTGTGCATTGTGATAAATATCATAAAGCTGGAGAAAGATTAGTGTAATCTTTATCTAAAGCTACTGTTTTACCCTTTGCTTGTAGTCACCTCTACAGCATCCTTTATATTCATTACATCCAACTTCTCTTTCCAAAGCTCAGGTAAGCATTTACTAGAAAATAGAATAGTTACTATAGAAACTGCAGTTCATTAAAAAAAAAAAGATTCTGCATATTTGTACTGACACTCTTATACTGCCAAGATCAATGATGTTTACAGGAAAGGAATATCATGTGGGATTGCACAAAATTGCACGCAGACCACCTCATCCCACCTCCAACTTGCAGAACAAACATTTTGAGTCCAACATTACACATGCTTATATGAAGATAAAGGATGCCAAGTTGGAAAGGCAAGAAAACCCTTGTGTAATTTTTTCTTCTTTCAGGTTAGGGTTTGAAATTGCAGGTTATGAACACAAATCAGGAACTAAGGTTTCCTCTTCAGGAAAGCTGTCTCTGTCCTAATCTGTAATACTGTATCCAGCGATACAAACAGTAAATAATATAGGTAATCTTTGAAGTACTGACTACTCATTTCTCGAAGTTCCAGTCATTCACACGTCTTGGTAAGATGTCATATGTCTAAATTAGGCGGGGGGGGGTTTAAGAAAATTAAAGCCTATCCTTAATAGTAACCATGAGATGTCACCTTCCTCTTAATCAGAAAAACAGGATTTAAAATTGGTTTGCTACCATGACAACCAATGAAACAGTCTTTTATTTGATTTCCTAAATAAACCAACGTGAACAGTAAAGACAGTTTTCCTCATTTTCAAAGTCTGTTTCTTTTCTTAAGAGATAATATATGTTTAATCCTTGCATTAAAAGGTTGCTCAGCTAATTTATCAAAATATTCATAAATTCACAGTCTTATTAGTATTTATAAAATCACTTCTGGAAGTAAAATACTGTATCAACTAGGTCTGTTTGGATGGTTCCAATTGCTTGTTCTTATCATTTACTGTTCTGACATGAAGATTTTTTTTCTATGTATATTTGGGGGGGAAAACACTCACTTCAAAGGCAGGGAGTATCATATATTTGGCACACTGAATATATACAGATGGAATATGGCATGACACTCCGAAACTGAGCACAAGCTACTGACGGAAGCTACTGGTTTAGACTGAAAACACAACTGAATGAGCTATTAACCGTACCCATAAAAAGTGAATTCATCTGGTTTAACTCTAGGTTCCTAGGACTTGAACAAGATCTTCCTGAATTGATGTCTCCTCTCAGCTCTGATTCCTTTTCTCAGTATCTGGTTCTATTTATGTATAATTCAGAACTGAAACTGTATTTCAACTCAGTTGTTCTGCAATAGGCAAAAGTATTTTACTTCTATGCTTGCTTGAGATTATATTAGGTCTCTCAAATTACCCTTTAAACTTTTATCAAGGAGAAAAAAGTGTCTTTTTATCTAGTTAACCAATAATAAAGTTAATAAAGATAACTTGGAAAAGAGTCAAAATATTATCTATAACCAAATACATAAAGCCATCATTATTCCTTTCTTTCTTTCTTGTCCCAAACTGCAAGAAAACTTGAACAAGCAAGCAAAACTTCATTCATGTAGCTTAGTTTTCATTTTGAGCTTTTCTGTGGGTTCTTGTAAGGCCTTTTCTCTAAAAGAGGATTAATTTCTAACCTTCATTACTTATGCTCACTAGGTATCTAAGTTAGTTCACCTTACTTAATGAATGTGTGAATAAATCAATTCATCAGTGAAATAGGAATGAAAGCAGCCACCATGAAGGAAACTTGGTAGCAGCTGGGAGAGGCAGAACCTGAAGGGAAAAGGGGAAATTGCTGCAAGTAAACACTTGTCCTTTTGCTGAGGAATATTAGTTGCAATACCTCTGGAACAAGATGATTGATAACTTCCTAATAAAATGTTTATAGTCACTGTATTAAATTCAGGCTTAGCATTCTCACAGCAGATTTATATTGAGGTTTTTTTCTCACTTCTTTCACTTTTTTATTTTATCACCAATCACAAAGCCAGGAAAGACTGAACAAATATTGTCTGTTATATGTCTGAATGGATTTGCAATTGCCTTTCTCTTTCACTTGTTAAGAGGTCATGCACTGTACTGTTTAGTAAAGTATTTGTTTTTGCAATGGAGCTGAGTTTAGCCAGACAGAAGTGGGCATCTCTTTGAAATTATGCCTATAGGCCAGTAAAATAATTGCACTGCACATTTGGTTTTTCAAAAGCCTTTGACAAAGTTCTTCTTGAGAAAATACTGAACAAATCCAGCTGCCATTGGGTATATCGACAAGTGTTCTTATAGACTGGCAACGTGTAACAAACAAAACAGAGAACGGGAAAAGTAGCCAATTCTAATACTGGAAAGATGTGCAAAGAAGCCCCATAAAGATTTCCATAGGGACTGGTATGCTTTTTAACTTGTACATAAATATCTAGAGTTGGGGTTTAACAATGAAGTGGCCACATTACCTAATGATAAACTATTCATAGTAACAAAATTGAAATGGTGAACTCCCGAAAGATCTTTCTAAAATTAGTAAATAATTTTACTAAGTAATAATAATGTCATTATAAAAACTATGGTAATAAAATACTTGAAACACTGTGTACATGTCTAGTCAATGCACCTTAAAAAATTATAAGGGACATTCCCCCCCAAAAGCAACCAAAATGTTTATTAGTCAGGGCAGTTTCCCTAAAACAGTGATCCCCAATCTTTCCGGCTCAGCGGAGGTGGTGGCGTGGTGAGAGGGGTGGTTTCACACACGTGTGCACCACTTTCACAAATGCAGCTTCATGCGCACACTCGTGCACACTATTTCTGCAGCCCAGTTCCGAACAGGTTGTGGCCTGGCACTGGGCCATGGCCTGGGGAGGGTGTTGGGGACCCCTGCCTTAAAAGGAAAGAGTACAGCTATTTAATTCTTTAAAATAAGAAGGAGGGTAATGGGAATTTTGATAGTTTATAAAATTGTACATATCCTAGGTAATGTGGATAGAGCGATTCAGGATAATATATACCACATAAACTGAAATTTGCTATCAGCAGTTGTGGCAATGGAAACCAATTTGGATATTAAATGAGGACTGGATGGGTTCCCATTGGTAACTATTTAGTAAATAGTAATGACTATTTACTACTTCCTAAAACACAGACAGTATGGCTAAAATACTGGTCACCAGGAAGTAACAATTGAAAGGTCTATCTTCCACCCGTTCAGGCTAACAAACTCCTAAAATGCAGTTGAATGCTCTGACCTTGCAGAGCTCTTCTTAGATATTAGTTATCAATATCTTATTCTCATGATTTCAATAGCTTTGCTCTAAGTAAGTTTATAGTGGATGCAATCTAATACAAAGATTTTCTTGTTTAAATAGGAATCTCCTTGTGAATGAATTTCAATAACAATTATCTATATTGATCAGAATTATGGTGAGCATTGATCAAATGAAACATTAGTACAATTTTATTTAAAATACTATTTTGAGGCCTAAAACAAAAACTAAATAAAAAATAAGCACAGAGAAAACAACATATCCTTATAATATAAAATAAATAAGATGGCATTCTGGAATGATTCAAGGAAGGATTTTTAAAATACAATCTTTTAGCACATTACAATATTGTGAATGAAAAGTAACATGCAGGAATGATTTTTTTCAGAATTTTTTTAAAGAAACTTTATGAGAATTAATACTAGTGACCACTTGCTGTGAATAGTTAGTATTCATATCTGGTAATACAAAAAATTTGGACATTTTTCTGATGATTATAAATGTATAAATATATCAATTATACACAGATATAAATGTCTATGCACAATACCACTAGACTCTTCACATTTAATAGCATCACTTTCAACCAATATATTGAGGAAAGTATTCTATAATATCATGTAACTTTTCAATATTAAGCAGTTTGAGGATGATCCCAAGATTATAAGATTATATTAATTCAACTGTATACTGTATACATTGTTTTTATAATTTATTTTTAGAGTTTAAGACAAAAGAAGTAACACTTTACACAACATGAACAACATCACATAGCATACTAAAAATTAATATCCAGTTGTTATTAAACAACTTAATAAAAAGCTTAACTTAAATAAAAAGCCTATTTCCTAAACAACTTAATAAAAAGCTTAACTTAAATAAAAAGCCTATTTCTCTTCTTAGGACCACACAGAACTAAAGGGACAATGTTTAAGAAAAAACAACTGCATGCTACAACTTGGTACCACAATTTTTATACTCAACAAAATTAAGGGACATTAACAAATTTGGCCCAATTAAAGTAACATCAAAATAGAAATGGAAAAGCATGTATTGTAAATCAAATTTAGATCCAGACCACGCTGCCCTATTTTTTCCTAATACACCAGAAAACGCAGCAGTGATCAAAGTTGAAATAAAGACTGAGGTCATACTAAAGAAGTGGTCTATAGAACTTAAATAAGGGTTATAAATAAACAAAAAAAGCAAAAAAGAGAGAAGTGCATTGTAGATAGGTGTATGGCATTAATTCTAATTAACTGCAATATTATATTCAGTATTATATTTTCTAGGACAATCTATCTCCATGGGAGAAATGGAAGGTAATTTAGTAGATCATTCACCAGGGCATATTTCTCACCATTTCTTTTTCTTCCTTCCTCTTTTGTCACTTTCTGCTGTGCTGTTACTTTCTGTGGAGAGCCTCGGCCTGAATTGGGCTTTCCTGATTCGTTGCTGATGACAGAACCATTTTCACTCAGCGACCGGCTGCAAGTAACCATAGCAACAAGGAAGAAGACTAAGTTTTTTCCTGCATATTTGTCATTTCAAGGTTATTGCATTTGCTTGGCCTGCATCACCGCTATTCCAAGCCTGATTTTTATAGACAAATAAATATTTATAGTATGTTGCAATGAAGAAACATAAAAACAGCAGGAAGGCATCCATAGTATTTCCAGGGGAGGGGGTTGTTATAACAACCAGAAGTCAGAACAATCTCTATGCGTGGCTATTGTTTTCTTTGTAAGCTCACAATAATAAAAGGAAAATCTTGCAACAAAAAAAGACAAAGGTTTTTCCCCCTCACACATCGGCCATTAAATAAATAATTCTCAATACATGCATCTTTATTCTAATATTGGTTTAGCATGTTGCTACAGACTCATTCCATGCCTTTTTATACAATCGGACGAGAAATAAAGAGTATTTTCCGGTACGGAATTCATCTTTAGCCATATTTCAAAAATAGCACTAGGATAAAGGGCACTATAATAATCTAAAATGTTTAATAGTCTCTGGAAAGAGGGAGAAAGCTTATATATTTTTTAACCACTGCAAGATTTCCTTTTGTGAATGTATAACGAAGAGATATTCTGATGTGGATTCATATTCCTGTTCACAGCCTGTGTAAATATTATGCACACATTTTAAAACAGTAAAGCAAACAGCAGAGCACAGCTGGTTTAATAGTAAAAGCTGCAAGAAAATGGGAACAATCTGCTAACATTTTAAAAATAGCCATAAACCAACCATCACACTCCCTATGCCTTATTAAAGCAAGCCATGATTATTACTTCTATTTTGAACAGAATTTATTTCACTCAATCTTACTTGGAACAGTTCATCCAATGTCCAGGTCTAATAACAGCAAAGAATAGGTCTAAGCGTAACAGCAAATAGTTAGCTGGAGATGAAGTCAAAATCTGTAATCTCTTCTATGTCACTATGCACAAGACAGGTGAACAAATCTAAGGCAAGCATAGATGGTATATATTTATCTCTGAAGCTGAGATGCTTCAAAGAAATATCAAGTGACAACTCACAACCATTTATTTAAATTTTATGAGCTATTACTCTGACTATTATCTGCCCTTGTTCTGATGAGATTGTAACTGGGGGGGGGGGGGACAGAATATATTTTGTTTGATGTATTCTATGTTCTGATTTTCCCAGTGAAGAACACTAAGGAAACTAAGCTCTCTTATAATCTTAAAATATATATCCTGTTCCTAATGTATTCCAAGGTATACTATGTTGTATTTGTGTACATGCATGAGAGTAATCCTTTGTTAACTGTGTCCGCATGTAAACGGTAAGGCAGACCTAACAGGCTTCCAGTCTTAAGATATTCTTTCTAGTTTCCTGCTTCCAAAACTGCATGGTTTAGATGCCTGGGTTTTTGTATGTTTGTTTTGTTATTAATAACCTTTAGGTTCAAACTCTGTGGTAAACTATACAGCGTGACTTGTATATAATTTGGACAAAGAATGTGCAAATAAGTTCTGTGACGAATATACTGATCGTTCGAAGTAAACCAGTTTAAGTCAGTAATTTTAATTTGTTGCTTGTACAAATGATATAAATGTATTGGACTGGTTCTTCCAAATAGAATATTCTTACTTTCTTATACATGCTATACAGATTGTTTTGAGCTCAAAAATACTTTGAAAATGGTTAAAACAGCCATTTCTCAATTTGATGCAAAACAGAGCATGCTGATTTTGAAATTGTTTGAATTCCAATTGTTCATCCCCAAGACACAATTACATTATTGTCACAATACATAATGCTATCAGATTCTAGATTTTAATTTCAGAACAAGTGCACAATATGGTCATGATACACGTTAACATTTTGAGGTCTGTTATGCATGGTTTTTCATGCTACAGATCAATCATGCTGGGAGGTATACTTACTATGTACTCAGCAATATCTGAGATCTACAAATTCCCTATCCCTGACATATACTAAGAGACTTGTTGGGGGGGGGGGAACAGTTCTTAAAGGGCACCACCCCATTTGGGTTTTAAAAACAAACCTAGTTCATATATAAAACTGTGCCATGGAGTTATATACTCCATTCCAAAGAACAATTTAGCAGTTGTAACATGAACTAATTAAAGTTCTATGAATAAAACATTATAGTAGTAATTTCTAGAAATAACAGAAACTGAGTAGCAACTGCCTACTTGTCTTTGTTCAGAAGGCTTTGGATCTCGTGCACCAATGTGAAATGAGAAAGAATTTCTGTATTGTGGAACCTATTGGGGATCTAGGGGCACCCCTAAACTATGAAACAATTTCTTTAAAGCATCTATAATTCCATTCAGAGCAGGCTGATTAGGTCTCACATATGCAGATATTGCAACAATGCTTTATTTTTCTTGATATCTTTTTTTAAAATCTAAGTATTCAAAACTATATTGTTCCACAGAGGTTTGATTAGATTTTTTTTTGTGTGTGAAAAGACTGAAATTGTAAGCAGAAAAACAATTACAAAAATCTGTCAACCATCTAAGCCCTAGTCTTTCTGCTGATATTGCTCACCTCTTTCTTGTGTCATTGGACTTGGCAGTTTTTGCTGTACTCCCATCCTGAACGATTTCCCTTTCCTGGGATGCAGGAGCATCTCTCACAGGAACAGGCAAAACTACGGTCTCTTGGGTGACAGGCAAAACATCATCTTCAGTCCCTTGTTGGCCTAAGTGTTGCTTGGCATAGTCAAAGCCTTGAACTGGCTGAAAAAAAAAGTGGGAGACTTGCATCAATGATATACATTGCATGTATCTAAAAGTGATGAAAATCTGTATTTAAATGTAAGATAGTTTTTGAAATGAATTGGTATTTATTTTTAAGTATTTTACGGCTGAACTTAAAACTATTTTTTCCACAAAATAGAACATCTACTGTTTAAACAAAGTAAGATTACTCCAATTTCATGCCTCCATTTCTGGCTGGTGTGACTGATGTGGTTCAACTTCTTAGCATCCCTAATATTCTCATATGATTTGCAGTTAAATGGCAACAAAGGCAAGAGATTCCAAGAATAGTGAAAAAGAAAGAGAGCAATGGCAACAACAAATGACCATTTGAAAAGCATCACAGGATGATATTCGATCTGGCACAATTTTACTTTTAAACAGACTACTGACTTACTGGACAGAAATCAATAAAAAGATTCAAACAAGTAGAAAAGAGAAAATTCACTTTTGACCTTGCAAAAATTACTTGTTTTGAAATATTAATCTTGTAAACTACAAAATAGAAACCAGTATTTCACACTTTTTAACTACACCTTGGAACATATCCATTTTTAAACTTTACCAGTGGGATACAATTGTCTGCTATCCACACTACCATCTGCTTCATGTAAATATTAACTATTCTTAAGACAATAAATTACATAACATATGCAGTAAATATTACACAAGTGCACTGGTTCTAAAATAATAGTTTAAACTGAATCTTTACAATTTGTAACTCATGATTTAAAACAAATGGAAACACAATTCTTATTTCAATTTTTTTCAGATCAAATATTCATCTGTAACTATCACACTTGTCTTAAATTTGAGCAAAAGGATGATAATTTAAGTACTTAGCTTAAGTTTTATGGCTTTCCCTTTGGTATCATAGAGAGGTGTTCTCGGGTAGCAGGACAGTTTCACAAAATGGGTGTAAAGTAGTTCCAAGGGGTAGAACTATAACATCCAATGTCCAAATATATTGTCATATATTTGGGATTGGAATGAAAAACAATTAGGATCCCTTAACAATCAGTGCTAGAACTATAAAGGTATATAATTTTAGTGGGAAACCGTTCCCATTTCATTACTAATTAATATGGTTGGATCAGGATAAGTAGCTGCAGTAAAATAGGATAATCCTGGAACTAGTTCTGAAAAGAATGCAGAAAGCTGATTTTGATGTAGGTCTACAATCCACTAACACTCCAGTTGTGGAACAAAGATCAACTGAAATAATACTATGAATCTGTGCAGTCAGCTTGTGTATAATATGTGTCTGTATATAAACTTTAGAATATAAAAACAATTTATTTCTACAGAAACTGAACTGTGAATAAGTATTAGCACCTTTGAAACTTGTCACTATTCATACATCAGTAAGATTACTTAACCACAATAGAAAATCCCTATTTCTATGTGACACAAAATAAACCAAGGGGAAAAAAATAGGAAAATATCCATTACTATTTTACCAAACAAAATCCTAGGAGGAATAGAAATTATTATTAGCACCACCTCTTCTTCTTCAGTCTTAACAATAAGCAATAGCAATAACACTTAGACTTATATACTGCTTCACAGTGCTTTACAAACTTCTCTAAGCGGTTTCCAGAGTCAGCATATTGGCCCAATAATCTGGGTCCTCATTTTACCAACCTTAGAAAGATGAGTCAACCTTGAAATGGTCAGGATCAAATTGCTGATAGTTGGCAGAATTAGCCTGCAATACTGCATTCTAACCACTGCGCCACTACAGTTCTTCTGCTTAATTAATGCTTATAGTGCCAATAAGGTCTGAATCTTATTATTCAATCTTATGTTGAATGAAACCAGCAATGGTTTCAAATTATTTTTTAACACAATCACAACTTCTCTACTGAACCCAAACACCCTTTTTAAAAAAGCTGGACATCTCGATGTTCAAAAAGTTGGTTCATAAAAACTTTACTTTTCCTCCAATCTGAAATTATTAATTACTTTGTTGAAATAAACAGTTGGAAGCACCTATACACAAATCACCTGTGCATTTATCATCTATATGTACCCAAATTACATTTATACTTTTCAGTTCTTTTATTTTTTAAAAGAAAAATATAACAGATTGTATAAATATATGCAAAGTGTCTCATCCTTTCTCAATTCTTAACAGACATACTGGTAACACGTTTTCTTTTTTAAATATAAACAAGACGTGTCAAGTCAATGATCAATTAATTATCAAAATGTTATCATACATGAATTTTTTATTTTATTTTACTTCTCCCCCTGCTACAATCAAACCAACTTTTGGCAGCTTAGGTAAAGGTAAAGGTTCCCCTCGCACATCTGTGCTAGTCGTTCCCGACTCTAGGGGGCGGTGCTCATCTCCGTT